>JAQGCQ010000917.1:0-11152 GCA_034699945.1 Chamobates pusillus
AGCGCCGAGCGATGTTGGTCTCTACCGAACCTCCCGAAGAAGAGCTGCACCGCCCCGTTGTGAGGCACACCCTCCCATATGTTGGATCGGTGCGGGGTAGTGGCGCTGCCACCCAGTACATCTCTGGAACGAGTCCCGAACCTCTCGCTTTGTTTTTATACGCATTAACCGCATTAGTTCTTTTGATAGGACTTCCCTTTTCAGCATTTGTCGTGCTTAAGGTCTGGCGATTTTATTGTGACGCACCTTCAGCTCCAGTCTACCAGTTGATCGATCATTCGTCGGGTGAAGATGAATCTGTGGTTCCGTCCCGTTCCCGAGTGGAGGACGATGAGGCAGTAGTCTTCCCGTACGGAGAGGTTTGGCATCAGTTGGCAGAAGAGCCCGAGAAAGTGGATCACATGAATGCGACCCGAGCTGACACTGAGAGGAAGACATATCATGAGTCAGAGATTGTGGAAATGTTTGATGTAATTACTGAAGTACGCAATGAAATGCTATGTAAATCCGATAATCCTGAGTCGTCGCGACCGAGAACCCGATCCCAATCACGTAATGCACCGCCAGATCCGCCGCCACGATATGATGATATTGTCACCGATGATGTGCCGGACCAGGAAGAGTCCGATGCGCCTCCAGAGACAACTAGACCTGTGTTCACACCTGCAATGTTTGATTGGAATGCAATACATGAGCAACAGAGACGACGACAAATGGGTTCTCTGCCAGAACTGCATCCAATTGAAGACTTGGAACCGATCGAAAGGCCTACAGAGTTCAACCGTATACCGACACCACCTCCGATGCCACCGATTGCAACGTCCTTACCTCGAAATGTTGTGCCGCCACCGGATTTTGATTTTGGGGAAGCACTGGAACGCTTCAATAGATGTACGGAGCAATTAGACCGTCAGAACAGAGACAATGAGCAACGTATCCGAGGGTTTGGTCGGAACCGATTACCAAATGCCACTATTACCGGACCGTCCACTCGTATGACTCAACAAGAAGTTGATTCTCAGGCTCAGAGTGCACGACATCGAGTTCTTCCCGGGTTTCCCAGTACTAATGTTTCGTCAGTTTTTATTCCGTCCACTCAGGGTCAAAGTGCTCCGAACACGTGGTCTGCCACTCGCCCAGCAACAATTACGACTCAGCGATTGGCTGCACAGACTCACCCGATGACTGTTCAGAGCACACAACCAATACCTGTTCATATAAGTGCATCAAATTTTAGTAATCAGTCGAATAGCACAGTCCGCACGGGTTTTCATACATTACAGTCGAGTAGCACAGGACCTCCAACTATGTCAGGACCTCATGTTCCGTACCAACCAATGCCGGTGCAACATTACCCTTCACCTCCGCCACAAAATCAAGGACAGCACAGAATGGCGTCTCCACAAAGAGCACAACAGTATATCGATCCGAATGAACAGATCGGAGGACAACAGTATGTCAATCCGAATATACCAATTAGTGGACAACCATACAGAGCCGGAACAAACAGTAGTGCTGGGGGTGTGTTAACTCCAGAGCTTTTTATGGATGGCATGCGAGTAATTGGCGATCAGATGAACCGAAACCAAATGCAACCAAGAGCACCCAAAGTGTCGGAAAAACCTAAAGTTTTCAGTGAGGGGGGAGATCCTATCCGATGGCTCCGCGACTTTAATCGCATCTGTGATGAAAATGGTTATACTTCTGAATATAAATCTAAAATCATTGCCAGGTACCTGGATGCGCAGGCACAGACTTGGTTCGAGGCACTCGAATTGTATGGCGCTCCCTGGGCCGACGTGGAGGAGGAGTTCCAGAGGCGATACTTCCCTGAGGATGCGGCTCACGAGGCGATGATGGAAATGACGGAAGCGCGTCAAACAGACCAGGAATCGGCGACGGCCTTCCTGTATCATATATTAGAGTTGGGCAGTAGAACCGGTCAAGTAATTCCTGATCAGCAGTATATTCGAGTCCTCAAGAAAGGACTGAAAGACCCGAACTACGTAATGATGATATCCGATCTGAAGACTCTCCATAAAGTCCAAGCAAAGATTAAAGCACTGGACGACAGTCAAGCGGCGCGAAAGAAAGATCGAGCCTACAATCGATTGAAGAAAGCTCGGGACCAGAGTGGAGACTCCGATGACGAAGAGGCGGCATCACCTGCGAGAAGAGTCACAATTAAAGAACCGCCGGAACGAGAACAGAGAAGTCAAAGAACTTACCCGAGTCAACGAAGTCAGTCACCGACACCACAATATTATCCGAGACAAGAGAGAGCTGTGACTCCTCCCCGACCGGTTCAGCAGTATTATCCTCGTTCACCACAAAGTTATCCGAGACAACAGCCAACACAATCACCGGTTCCGTATTCACGACAGTATAATCGATCACCCGGTCCGCCAATGAGAAGAGAATGTGCGAACTGTGACACTATGGGACATAGTTATCGATGGTGTCCGCTTCCAGCGGATCCTGCGCGAATTACCGCTTATTTTGATAATATTAGAGCAGCACGGGCCGCCGCGAATCAGACTGCAGTAACGTCACCGGCTCCAGCACAGCCATATCGTCCGCCACAAGCGCCGCAACCGACAGTCACACCAATAGTCACCAATGCCCGATCACAGTCCGTAGTGGACTCGAATTTGAGAAATAGTGGTGTGAATCCAGCGCCAACACGAAGTCAGACAGTCAGCGAACCAGAATCAGTTCCGGATCCGAACGCAGTGGAATGGTGTCCACCTTTTATGGATGAACCGGAAGAATCGAGATCTGAAATACCTTTTTATGTTTTAAACATTTGTAACACAAATACTAATAAATCAGATCTTGAATTTTACTCGAGTTTAGTTAATGGTTGGACTTCACGTCCTGAGCAGCCGCGCTTTAATGGGGATGGGACACCGGTACGGTCAAAAATGAGAGTCTCGCCGCCCATGATCAAGGTCACAATAGAGGATCAAACTGCCAGCGCTATGATAGACAGTGGAAGTGTGGTTTCGGCTATGAATAAAGACTTTGCACAACAGTTGAAATACCCTTTCCAGCCCTGGACGAGAGGCGCGTGTCGTAACTTTGACGGATCTCTTCACACACCAAAGCATGAGCTCCGATCCGTTCATCTGAAGTTTTTGGGGAAAGAAGTGTTCCTGAATTTTATGATAGTTGAAAATCTGCTCCCAATTGTGGTGTTGGGCCAAGACTTTAGAGTAAGAGCGAACCTTGTTATTATGGACTCTATATGGCATATCACTACTGGAGATGACCCGAACCTCCCGTCATTAGTACAGTTGGCTAACAAGTCCAATCGGCTAATGGCCGGCGCATCCGAACCGATTCAAACAAAGGTGAAAAGAGTGGCGACTCGTCCTGATCTGACTTTAATGGTTCCTGAAATTGAAAAGAAAGTTATATATAACTGTACACCCGATCTGGAGGTTAGTCATTACCTGAACACTGATACTAATTGGAGGAACAACGGGGCGAGCCCTGGGCTGCCTTTGGAAGTTCCGGAGAATGCTTTGTCCTACCAATTAGATGTGGAGACTGATTTCGAGACCAGCACTGAAAGCGGCGGAGGAAGAGCGCCTCCAAGACCAAAGTTGGTGGGTGATCACCATTTCGCGCCCGGAGCTTCCTTAGAGCTGAAGTTTGATAATCCGACACTACAACAGAATCCAGAGCTGTTCCGAGTGGTAATCAGTGGTCGATATCCGACATTGTGTGTGACTCCTGAGCAGAAAGTGAGAGCTAATGATAAAGTAATGTCAATCAGAGTTCAAAATCGATCGAAATGTTGGGTCACCTTATGCCACAACTCGCGACCACTTATTTTGAAAAAGTGCACAAGTGCTTTGAGACCCGAGCCGACGATGAGTCTTACAGTTGGTGCCCCAACAGATCCAGAACCGACAACTATTGTATCGATGAGTGTAACCGAACGGGAAGAGTTTGGAAATCATTTGAATATTGGCGAACACCTGACTCCGACGGAAAGAGAGCAAGTGGTGGCTCTTCTGGTTGAATACAGAGACGTCTTGTACTTCCCTGGTGATAAGTTGGGGGTGACTAAACTGTGGCAACACCATGTCGACACTGGCGACGCTCTTCCTGTGCACAGACCTCCGTACCGAACTTCTCCTACAGAGAAACGAATAATTGAAGAATTAACACAAGAGATGTTAGACCAGGGGGTCATCGCGCCGGCGGTGTCAAGCTGGTCAAGTCCAGTGGTGCTCGTGGACAAGAGAGGGAGTGATAAGAAAAGCTTTTGCGTGGACTATTCGAAGACTAACCTGGTCACTAAAGATGATCCGTTTCCTCTCCCGCGCATCGATGATGGGTTGGAGTTTTTGGGCGGTAATAACACGTTCAGTACATTGGACATGGCCTGTATGTTTTGGCATATCCCTGTCGCTCCGGACAGCATAGAAAAGACCGCGTTTGTTACACATCAAGGACAGTACGTTTTCTTGCGTTGTCCGTACGGAATGAAGAACAGTCCCGCATCCAGCAGCCGACTAATGGCGATGGTATTTTCCCGCGAAAACAGGAACTCCTTATATGTGTACGTCGACGATATTATTATTTATTCCCGCTCCTTTGACGAGCAGGTGGACAGGTTGCGGCAAGCCCTGAACCGACTGAGAGAGAATAACCTAAAACTAAATCCCAAAAAGTGTCACTTCTTTCAGAAACAGGTCTCATATTTAGGGCACCTGATCAACGAAAAGGGAATTCTTCCCGATCCGGAGCGCACGGCAACGGTCAAGAACTTTGGAGTTCCCCGAAAGTTGGACGAAGTGAGGCGCTTCCTCGGGTTTACAGGCTTTTACAGACGATTTGTACCCAAATATTCAATTATTGCTTTGCCGCTCACGAAGTTGACTAAAAAGAATCAGCCATTTGTGTGGGGATCGGAACAGCAAGAGGCGTGGGAGACGCTCCGACAACATATGATAGAGCCACCAGTGCTCGTGCACTTCGACGCCACCGCTGACCACGAGTTGCGCTGCGATGCGTCAAATTCTGGAATCGCCGGAATCCTGATTCAGACCCGTAATGGAAAGACCGAGGGGATGGTCTCTTGCGTGTCCAAGACCCTGTCCGCCAGTGAATTAAATTATTCAATTTCGGAGAAAGAATGTCTTGCGGTCGTTTTTACGGTAAAGCGCATGCGCCATTTCTTGCACGGACAGTTTTTCAAAGTTTATTCCGATCACCGAAGTCTGTGTAGTCTTATGAAGAATAAGAGTTTGAATCCGCGCCTCACCCGCTGGGCATTGACTTTACAACCATATAATTTTAAGATTATTTACCGACCAGGTCCGGGAATGACAGATGTGGACGCGGCGTCGAGAGCGGCACTACCTGATGACCAGGAGTTGTCGAGTGATGAATATCCAGAGGCACTGATCACTAAAAGTCAATTGTTAATCACAAACCGATCACCGGAGGACTTGTTTGCGGAATTGAAGGGTGTAGACGTGGAACGGCTCCAACGGGACGACCCCTGGTACATGAAGTACTTCCAGATCTTGGAGAACCCACTCCACTCAACGAACTATAAAGCGAAACATGCACACGACTATGAGCTCAGTGGAGGTCGACTCTACCGTAAAGAGAAAAGAGATCAAGTGGTGGCTTACAAATTATGTGTTCCTCAATCACTTACCCGAACGGTTCTCAAGGCTATGCATGATTTGGTCACATCTTCACATTTAGGACGGGACAAGACCTTCGGTAAAGTCAAACTTCGTTATTATTGGCCTCGATTATATGAGGATGTGCGCGAATATGTGCGAACCTGTGAGGAATGCCAGAGACGAAAGGTGGAGACACATAATCTCAAAGGTGAACAGGTACCGATAGAAGTGGGAGACCAGCCCTTCAAAACTATATGCATTGATCTATTGGGCCAATATGCTGCGACTGCGCACGGGAATTCCTTTGTGTTGACCGCCATCGATACTAACACCCGCTTTGCGATAGCTATTCCGATTCCGGACTCGACAGGCCCTACAATAGCGAAGGCATTGTTAGAGAGAATATTTTTAGTTCTTGGTATTCCTCGGATACTGATATCAGATCGGCCGGAATTTAGACTCCAAGTTTATGATTGATTTTTACCGAACATATGGTGTGCGCCACCACCAGACCACGAGTTGGCACCCGAACAGTAATGGGATTATTGAAAATTGGCATAAATTTGCGGTCACCAGTTTGGCCATCTATGCGGGAAAGTTTACCGAATATTGGGACGAGTTTGTACCGTTCCTGGGCTATGCTTATAACACATCCACACATAGAACACTCAAAGAGACCCCGTACCGAATGCTGACCGGAGTTGAGGCCTTTCAACCATTGGATGGATTATTTGATGTTGAAGACATCGGTGAAAACCTGGGCACTCGAAATGACCAGTTAGAGCGGCTCCGCCTCGTAAGAGATGAGACAATGCGAGTACTAAAGAAAGTCCAGGAAGAGGACCGGCTAAGAGTTAACCTAAAGAGAGAGACCCGAGCGTTTGAGATCGGAGATCAGGTAATGGTCAAAAACAAATATTTGAAAAAGACAAGGATGGGCAAGTTCAAAGATATTTGGTACGGACCCTTTGTGATTGCCCAGAAAGTGAATGACCTGGCCTATAAGGTATTGACTGTGAAGGGGCCGCACTTAGTGGACACAATTAATGTTGAACGGCTCCGACCATACCATCGCCGCAAAGATGTGATTCAATATCCACAAAGTCGAGGCATTCCGTTGAAAGAATGGGAAGACTTTGCAGACTCCGAGAGTAGTGACCAAGAACCGCCTGTCTTGGAAAGGGAGGACATTCCGATGTTGGGCAGTCCACCGGACTCTGATCTGTCAGCTCCGGAAATCGAACAAATGAAAGAGCTTCCCATAAATAATGAATTAGTGGTTGAACCGCACATTCCGATTACTAACAAAAGGCCAACCGTTTCCCGACCAAAAACTACTACTATTGATATCGCTTCACCACATTTCAGTCCTGAGCGGTCATCGACTGAGATATGTGTATCCGGTTCTGAATCTGAGGACAGCCGAACAAAGGCAGATCTCAGGAGAGCTCCGGCTCTGAAACAATAGATGAAAATCTTTTAAAAATTATTTATTTATATTATATTTTTTTTTATATTATTTTTAATAACTTTACTAATCGTTTAAATATGTTTATATTTTAACCCAGTGCACATCATTACTCAGTTTAACCTGTGCAAGTACCGCACAGGAAATTCATTCTTTTATTTTTGTGAATTTTAACCCTTCACCTTTCACACGTACACATCAAGAGAGAGAGCCGGCACCTGACGTCACCACTTCATCTTTTTATGAGATCAGTGCTGTAATTAGTTTTTAATTTATTGATAAAAGTGTCAGAAAACTCATTATTGGACTTCACTTACTGGAGCCGACATTCCTTTAAGTCTACTTTTAAGCAGTTTTTAGACCAAGTACATGCTGTGCTTGGGTGTCACAACCAATGAGAGTGCTATTAGACATTACCAGTGCCGACGGTTACCAGTGCTCAACAACTTAAACGATTTGAAGTCAGTTCCAGAACTTGTGTCAAACAATTCAGTCGATTCTGTAAACAGTTTGGGAAAAGCGATGAATATCCAGAGCATTATCACATTTGTTGACCACTTCAGCACTTACCTCATGGACCAGACCAACAGATTGGCAACCATTGCCGGAATCTTGTATTGGACAACTCGTGCCGCACGTCTAATCTACCCAGTACCATCAAATCAGTCCACGACCGCACAGCACGTGTAATTCCGGTGCAGTTTCATAATAACTAAACATATTATATACTTTGTCCCCCTTTTGAGAGACGTTATTGTTTGAGCGGACCCTCACTATTGCGCACAAAAGTGCAGTTTAGCGCCAATTCATTCGTTAGTCAGACGTTCAACAGATCAGTCGTTTTCTGAACCAACTCTTTGATTGTCTTAAATCCAGCTCTCGTTCAGACAATTTAGTCAAATATAGTATAGATATAGAGATTAGTTAATCACTATATAATGTCTAATCCGAATCCGAATCCGAATCCCAATACAAACCTAAATCAGAGCTCAGTTTCCACTCCGACACCAAATCAGGGCATAAATTACTATCAAATGCCACAACCGAATCCTGTGCCGATGTATCAGGGACATATGAATCCCGAACAAAATCCGTTGTACGGACAAAATGGTCTACGAAACGAATTACCGGTTCCGTCCATCACTATTCCTCTTCAAGAGGCGGCACACATATCAATGCACCAAAGGATGGATAACATCGCCGGACGGGTGGATGGAAATGCCAGAGCGCTGTCACACGAATTGCAGAATCTGCAGAACACTCTTCTCCAGAAGTTAGAAGAGGCAAGAGTCGCTCAAGATCAATTGGATCGACTCTATGAACAAAACGCCGACCTCCGAGTCCAACACAATCAGGACAAACGAGAACTGCTCCGCGCCCGACAACTGATTGACCGACGGGAGCATGACTTAATGGTAGAGCAAGAACGCTGGAAGAATGTCCTCCGACGGGAGACTGAGTGTGACGTTGAGTCCAAGGAAGCGATGCTTAACCAAAACAGAGCGCTATTAAACGAATTACAGGCACAGCGTCTCCATAATGAATATGAGTTGAGACAACCGGCACACATAGCGTTGGCCACTTCCAACGACGGCAACCCGGAGCTCATGGACTCACGCATACACCCGACTATTATGTGGAGTGCCTTCACTAACGATCTGATCTCTGTTCAGCGGTCCGCGAGCTCTGAGAGCAACCCTCACGTAGTCAAGCACTACGTCGACTCCTACTTTCAGAAGAAACCGGGCGAATACTTTCTGCTCGGACTCCAGTACCGAATATTCAAAGTCGCCGACGATAACGGCCACACTCAAGACATCCGCAATTGGCTCCTCAAACGGAACTCAGTCATTAATGTGGTTCCTTTAGAGTATTTGCCGACCAATGACCACACAGTGCTTCCGGTCATCCTTCAGATCCCGAGGAGTCGTGGATCATACACATTACAGGACAGACCCGCTATTCATCACCGCTACGGCATTAACGATCCGACCACTGAGCTCTACTATCACCTGAAGTTAGACCAGATCGCAGCGGCAGCCATCAAAGAGCGTAAAAGGGAGCCGATGACATCAGTTAATCCCGATCCGAGTCAACCCGAAACAGTCAGCGATGAAGAGGAAGACAGCACAGAGTCGAGAGATGAGTCTCCGAATGCGTCGGTTTGCGGTGCAACAGCGCCGGTGCAACAGAACCGCACTATGTCTGAGGATTGGACTGATTTGCCCACTTTTGTGGACACTCAGTTGCCAAACGGAAAGATAGACCTCAAGCACCGACAGTTCATCATTCGACAGAGAGGTATACTTACCGCCTCCACTCAGATAACGGTCGCTGAAGAAGAAGAAGAGGTGGAATGGAGACCGACTACTGATAATGAGGTCAATGAAGGGCCGATCGGAGACATAGAAGTGTCAGTCACTTCCGAAGACTGCACTCACGAACAACCGAACACAACAGAAGAAGTCGTCGAAGACAGAGAAGTGCCCGAACCTGTGGTCGACACTAATGAAACGATGCCGAAAGTGGTCGGCTCTCAGACTAATGAAATGTCAGCTCCAGAACCCGAAGGAGCAGTTGGAGGGGCTCGCCCTAAAGTATTCCCCGTTAATAAAGCGCCGAAAGCAGTCACTCCACCGCCGGTATTAAAGCTCTCACCGTTGGAAGAGATTGTTGCCAACCAACCGATCTCTCCCCGAACCGAACGTGCAATTATGGCCATTCAGGCACAAGACCTCGAAGAACAGAATGAGAGCATATCTCCATTCGCAGTGGAAGAAGAGCTGATCGAACGCTTACGAGTCATAAATGTTCAACAAAGAGAGGTCACCGATCGGATCGTACAAAATCGAGAGCAGATGGCTGGACGTCCAATGGGAAGAGGATCCCTCGCAAGACTGGCCGCTCTAGACCAGAAGTATAAAATACTTGAGGCCACCGCTCGCCGACAAAATGCTGAGCTCACAAATGGATTCCCTATATTAGAAGATCAGCACCGGATCGAAGCCCGACGACAGCAAACTAAGAACAGAGCTTCTGGTGGGTATGAGCGCCGTGCCGACCCGTCAATGTCGCCGAGGCAAGTGATTGGTGCTGCTGTGGCCGCACTCACCGATGAAGAGAGAGCTCGTTGCCGACAGTCGCCTGAGGACAGGCTCCCAAGTGCTGGGGGAATGGAAGCGTGTGGAGGAGCCGAACCGGTGGAAGACTCCAAAGAAGAGGAAGAGGTTAAGCCCAAGGACAGAGTCGAGGGAGAGGAGAACTGGGACTGAATTCAACTCCGGTTCACATAAATTATTCATTTATTATAAAATTATTTCAACTTTTTTTAAGTCATTTTTAAACTTTCATTTATCAGTCAATTCCAGTTCACTATCAGTCACTCCTTTTCTAGAAGCCCTGGACCGCTATATTAGGTCAGGGAACACATTCAAAATTAAGTTAGTCTTAGCTGAGCACTCGAGCCGTGCAGTCATTTTAGTTTTTGTAAGTCCGGCCACGTTTTTGAGGCGTTTCCTCAGTTTGTAAGTCCGGCTCTCTATTAAAAATGTGTTACAAATTATTGTATTTTTATTAATAAAAACATTTTAATTCAGTTCTTAGTTTTACTTCTTTTGTTTTAATGGCTGTTCCGCACCGGAGTTATGTGCAGACAGTCTTTGTTGTGTTTGTTTTGATTTCAGCCGTTCTGGTCGTGACCACAGAAGCCGCCAAAGGTCGGCGGTCGACCAGACCCGTACCGAAAGAGCGCCGAGCGATGTTGGTCTCTACCGAACCTCCCGAAGAAGAGCTGCACCGCCCCGTTGTGAGGCACACCCTCCCAGATTCAATGTTTCGATGCATTCAATGCATTGAATTTTATCATTTTTTTTCAGAATATTCACAAAATTGACGTTTAAATCAATTATTTAATAGAATAATAGAGAAAATATTTTCATAGACTTTAAAATTAATTAATCAAATATTGATGAAACACTTGAATAATTGGTTAGTAACAAATACCTTGGTCATCACTGCTTATCGATTCTGTGTT
>JAQGCQ010000918.1:0-11151 GCA_034699945.1 Chamobates pusillus
AAATATTTTTGAATCTAATATCACATATATAACTTGTCAATGTAGTAATTACCGGTTTGATACCGAACCTTGTTTTGTTTTGTTTAAGAAAACGATTTCGAAAGCAATTGCTTTAAATGGTTATTAACTTCAATATTGAAATTCAATTGGATTTGCCGTCAATTCATTCATTTAAAGGAAAAATGCAAAACAATTTTCGATAAATTAGGTTAAGATAAAAAAACTTTATTTCTTATTTAAAAGTCGATTACATTTATTAAACCTTCAAATTATAAAATTAATTAAATTTGAATTTGAAATCAAATTTCATTCAATTGTTTTCTTCTTTTATATGACTCATAATTTGAGGTAATTTTTCTTTAATAAGTATTTGAATGTTTCAATAAAGAGGTGTTATTCACATAATATATGATTTGAATAATTGATGTAACGATCTTTGGATGCAATTATCGTTCATTTGTGACAATTAATGTGGAAACGTATGAATCAATTAATTTAGAATTTAATCTCATTTTATAGGAAGCGATCGATTTGTCATAACTTTATGTTTGAAACCAAAACGAAAGGCAATTATGAAATCGATTGATGAGAGCATCGAATCTGGTTTTGTGTCTGTTATTCATTCATCTCATCATCTGATGTGTCGACCCAATCAACTGAGAGGGCACTCCTCGCGATTAAATCTGCCTTTTGTGGTGTTCCGAAAATAGTTAATATGTATTCAATTATATGTTTGTGAGGAAAGGTTGAAAAACTGGCCAATCATTGGGACAGTTCTTCAAACGAGTCATTTTGGACATTAAAAATGGCTCGAAAAACAGAGTCCAACCATCAGAAGTGCTTCAATATTGCTGTCGTCGGACTCTCCGGCACTGAGAAGGAGAAGGGATGTCTCGGTGTCGGTAAGTCATGTCTGTGCAATCGTTTTATTCGTCCGCTCGCAGACGATTACAATCCCGACCACATCTCAGTCTTGAGTCAAACCGATTTCAGCGGACGGATCATAAATAACGAGCATTGGCTCTATTGGGGGGAAACCACCAAAACATCCGAAGAGGGTTACGATATATGTTTCAGTGTTATCGAACAGACAGAGTTCATCGACGACGCCTGCTTTCAGCCCTTCAAAAGCGGTAAAACCGAGCCTTACTACAAACGTTGTGCCGCAACCAGACTGTCCTCTGCAGAGAAAATGATGTATATCTGCAAAAACCAATTGGGAATCGAAAAAGAATACGAACAGAAATATCTAACCGACGGCCGCTTTCTCGTCGACGGCTATGTTTGTGTGTTCGACGTCAGTGAAGTCCAGGGAAGATCTATTGACAAAGAGGTAGAGTTGACTGCACTCATACTCAACAATCTGATGAAGACTAAGAAGCCGATAGTGTTGGCCACAACCAAACACGACGAGGTCTGTGAATATTATCTCAAAGAAGCCGAAAGACTGGTCAACAGAAAGGAATTTAAAGGAAACATATTATTAGTGGAGACGTCGGCTCAGGACAACATTAATGTCGACTTAGCGTTCTTAACCTGTGCTCAACTTATTGATCGATCAAAAGGCAAATCCAAAAACGTGTCTTTCCTCGAATCGTCGCGCAGTCGAAGGGATGAGTTGGAGAGTGCCAGCGATGCCTACCTCTCTCTCATCCGTTCACAGATCACTGATTATAGAACTCTTTGGAACAGCACTTATAAAAAGTTGTCTATAAGTCAAGACTTTTTGCATTATTGTGAACTCTTCGGTCAGGACTCAGCACACCTCACATTCAAGCGTCACATTAAGAAACTAAAAGAGGACTACCTGTGCCGTAAAATGCAAATGTATTTAAGAGTTCTGCCCGAAGTACTTACCGAACTATTACCTGATTTGGAGACCATCGGTGATCCGGAGTGGAATGCCATTAAGGATAGACTTCGAGCTCATCCAGATTTTGATCAATATTTTATAGACAATCCCGACCAGAGCTGGCATGAGGTAGACTTCGAGGATGGCTCTGAAGCGCGAATTCCTTTTGATCTCTTAGAAACTGCCGAAGCAGAACAGGTGTTCATTGAACACAGAATGAGTCTCGAAAGCGGTGAAAGAGCGCGAGAAATGAGACATCAATTCAAACAATTACTCGCAGAGACCGGTTATGTTACTCCTGGAAAGCCTTTGCCAGAGGTTCGCATCTTATTTATGGGTCGGGAGTGTTATGAATCTCTATCAGAACACGACGTCATTGAAATGTATGAACAGCACCAGAAAGAGATAACAGAACTTTCCAAGATCAATTTCCAAGAATTGTTGCTGGAGCACTCAAGTCTGTTCTATCACTTCGCAAGTTTGGGTCCGGGAAGTGTCATAACTCAAGACGACATCGGAAAAATAACTGAAGCCTTACAGGATGACCCGAGGTATGACCTTTTGGCCATTTTTGCCTTTGAATTACAATTGTTTTCCTATTTATAGATACAAATCATTGGAACGATTAGATCAGGACAGGACTCTTATGCTTCTCAGGCATTTGGGTTTTATTCACGGCCCTATTCGTGAACACTGTCCAGTCTTTCCTAACTGTATGGATGTATTGATCGAGAAATACAACGCTTCCAGAGCCCGGAGGTATGTATTATGAAGTGATGCTTATTCTCAATGGTATTCAATAATAACCTTATATTTAATGACTCGAAACACACAATACATAAATCACTTGTTATGTGAGTTATACTAAAATTTTATTCATTTTTCTCTTTGTGAAGGCTTTCCTCGGGGGCCAGAAATAGTCACTGGTTTTCTGAGTCAAATAATAATCATTTGAATTTAGTCCTTTTGGGTTCTGGAGGTCTCAGTGATGAGCTCTGCTCTGCAATTAAGGTAATGATTAGAGTTTTGATGGATTTGTTTTGAGTTTGAATTAAATTTGTTATATATTTATATATTTAATATCCAGGATATTAACGAAACGTTTGAGTTGGAGAAGACCCGCTTCACTCTCGACTTTAGGATAATCGGTGGTGACGTAGATCTGCCACAAAACGCCTTTCGAACCAACGATTTCAGTCCAAAGGGATGTTTTTGTGTTTATTCCAATCACCAGACCTTAGAGTACGTCAGACAGAGCTTAGAGAAGACTTTGCTCTCAGATCTCGAACAGGAGGACGGCCTTCCATTCCACGGCCTCCCAATCGTCATATTATTTGCCGCCAATTCCAATATCAATGAAAAGGATTTATTATTTTTGAGAGAAGAGGGACAGAACCGCGCGAAGAGTCTTCAGTGTCCGTTCTTAGATGTGACTAATTTCGAGAGTCATTCTTCTGGTCAACGGTTCGACATCGAGTGTCTCAGTCAAGCCTTGAGAGCACTCATCGAAAGTATCCAAAGACGTGCAGATCTGATGCAAATCTATCAGTCAGTACTTCCGGAACAGGCGCTGAATCCCGACATTAGAATTCTTGTTTGTGTCTTATGTGGTGATCCGTTCACAATCGATCACGTGATGAGTCCTTTCCTCAGCCAAAACCTCTATTACGTGACGTCTTCTCATTCGATAACAATTGAAATAATGATCGGAGAGACCAAAAGGTTTGTGGAATTGGTTCTGACCTCATATCACGGCGCACACACCTATCGCGATGAACTTCTCCACGGCTTTCTTCTCTTCTATTCGTGTCGACGGAAGGCATCCCTCGCGACGTTGACTGCATTTACGGCAAACATTCCAAATACTCCGATTCAAATCGTGGCCATTAGTGACAGCAGTAATTCCAATATCTATTACTCAAACCATGACTTGGATCTGCACCTCCTCTCAGAGGGCAATACTCTGTCTGACAAACTGGAAGCTCATTTCATGACTTCTTCTCCCACTCAACAAAAGTCTTCATATTTTATTCCATTTCTCAAAGAAGTGATGGAAAGGAAGCCTCAAATAGAGAAGGCATTTGAAATGGACGACTCAGATTATTCTATTGAAAGACCAACTCCTGTACCTCCACCCGTGCCCTCGCGTCAAGAGTCTTATCACATAAGGAGTGGTTCGGCTGATTCTGATGGCATTTACGAGCATTTGGGCGACAAATCTACGGACAACGGAGAACTCATATCCACGAGTGGTTTCGTCGACGGACCACATCTCAGTCCCAGTGATGACAGTGAAGTCTACGCCAGTGTTTATAACCAACAAAATGGAGAGCAATTGGTTAAACCGAGTCAAATAAAGAACCGGCGAAGTCTTCAAGCGGGTCAGTCATTCATTTAATTAAACCATTGATTATGAGTTTGTGTTTCTATAAAACTATAAAATGATTTCCAATTCGTTTATATTTCTCTCAACTTTTTCTCTGCTTTTCTATATTTTGTGATCAGATCTCTATCGACAATCTTTCCCGAGTACTGAATCTTTAGACAGGCCTCTGACCAGTCGCCGCAATGACCACTCGCAGCCTCCCCTACCTCTCCCTCCGAGACGCGATCTATCTTATGCCCCTCCCCCTTATACCCGAGCAATATCTCCTCCACCCTCTTATGTTAGTCATTTTTCTCCACGACTGCCGACACACCACAAACCAATAAAAGCGTCATCCGAAGAGGCGAAGGCAGCGCCACATTCTTCTTCACTTTACGCGACAGATCGGCGCCGAATCGGTGCTTATTCTGATGTGAAGTCATTCTCTCCCTTTCAATACCATTTTCACGTAAAAAAGTCCAGTAGTTTGAAATCTCCCGCCGGCTCTGCCCTCTCAGGTCTTAGCTCTCATTCCTCCCGATTACCCGAAGACTTGGACGGATCCGATGATGTGTCTGATGAAGAGGATGACGATACTGTCTCCTCTGGCCTTAGTGGTAACCCCCAACCAACACTCCCTTTACATTCTTTGTTTCTCATTCAATCTATTACTCTATCGAAGGATATGGTGCTTATCCGCCTCCACCAGAGCCAGCACCACCTGACTATCCATCTTCTCGTCTAAAGAAAGCCCCCTCTTTGCCTTCTTCTGGTCGTTTGCCAGTTCAGCGCACTTTCAATGAGGGTATCGTCTCTTTTCTCTTAACTTTAATTCTAAAATTGTTTTTAAACAAATGATTGAATCGATTGATTCAAACGCCAAACAATCGTATAATTAGTGAGAGTTTCACCACTTATTGTGTGATAATCTCAGACTTTCATCAGATGTTTATTGTTTAAAAAATTAATTATTTTCATTATATTTATTCACTGATTATCACGCGATTAAACATTACTTTCACTATAATTATCGTCAATTTCAAGTTTCCTTGTTTGTTTGTTTGTTTCAGAGTTTGAGACAATACTTTCTTTTTCATTTCATTTTATGATTACTCAAAACATAAGTTTGATTTCACTTCTTTTGTTTGGTTTGAAATGTTTTGTTGAAGAATTCACTTTCAAACCATTAATTGAATGTTTTTCTTTGAAACCAATGAATATAATTGAATGGATTCTATCGATTGTCAATAAATGTTGAATGAATGCAATTCTTGTATGTATTAAACGACTATTATTTGAGTAATAATTGCATTAATTTATTTGCTTTTCGTCATAATATTTGTTTTGACTGACAAAAGGATCAATTAATGTGACAATCGATCGATACTTAGATTAAGACTAGATATGAGTCATAGAATTGTGATTAACTTAATTGATGTCTTTCTCTGTTATAATAGTTGTGAACTTTGGTTATCTGTTCCTCTTTTTGTCTCATTTCCCTCTCTTTAATGCGATTTAGTTTCTCCGGTTTATATTATCGGAGTTTTGGACCCTTCTCTCCAAAGTGAGTACTTGTGTCCAAAAAAGTAATCGCTTTTTGTGTTTATTCTATTCTTTTCTTCTTTTTCTTCTTCTCTAACAAAAGAAAAACTTATTCTGAGTTCAAATAAGCGTTACATTAGTTTTTTCTCTCTTTGTTTGTATTAATTATAACAAAACTGTTTCTTAACTGTCCTGAAGCTGAAGATGGAATTTCTCGAGAACTGGTGGCAACTGAATCAGGTGATGGTCATTCAGGTGATGCACTTATTGCACATTCACCTGACTTTTATTATTATTGGCCGACCATTAGTTTTATTTAAACGATAAACACTATTATCCAAAATAGAAGTTTTGTTTACATTAATTCAAAAGAATTTGTGATAAAATTATGTCTAATTTGTGTCCAATAATAGGTTGGATGGATAATAGACTCTATGATAGAGGAAACGAGGAATGGCTCGACAACGATGTATATCACGCTTATCAGAGCGGACAACACCACAGAATGCCTCCTCCTATCAAACCCAAGGTTTGTCTCATTAATGATTAATACCTTTCTATGGATTGTTTGCAAAACTAATCAATTGATTGTTTGATCGAAAGCCCGGAAAATTGAATTTAAAACAATTCGATAACATTACTGATGCGATCGGACGTCTCAATGTTGGTCCCACTCGTCAGGGCTCAACTTTGCCAAAATTAGGACTATTAAACGCACCGTTGGCCACACCCGAGTCCGTTGATCTGCCCGTCGATTATAATAAGGTATTAATAATACATTTTATCACAAATTATTTCATTGGTTTTTAATGTTTTGTTTTCAAATTTAGGATATGATTTATGGCCGCAATTCTCAGGATTATTACGCTATCCTTCAGAACACCATAAGTGATGGCAAGCATAGGGTTCGCCTCAATCGACGGAATAAGGATTCGCTCGACAAAGGTATTACTTATTTATATTAGAACTTAGAATACAATCAATGTGTCGATGGAGTAGTCGTTTAATTAATACTTTGAATACTTTTTCTCAAAAAAAAAATCAAAAAACAAACAAAAGTTGGTTCAGATTCTGATAGTGAGTGGAGTTCTCTCGAGCGTCGAGAGAGAGACCTTTATAGTAGGGCTAATCGTAAGCCGACTCCACACAAGAAAGTTCGTAGAAAGAGAGGTATTCCTGTAGCGCCTCCTCGTCTGCCCTCATTTGAAGGCGATTCCAATAACTTAAGTACTAAAGTGACAAACAGTGCAAACAATGTCCCAAAACTTGCCGGCGATTCACCGATAGATGTCTTCGAACAGACGACAGGTATTAAAAGTTTGAATTATTATTCGTTTGTCAAACGGTATGAACGCAACAATCGTTCAAATGGTTGGCTTTCTTTATCCCCCGCCTCCGCCATCCAATTATCTAAAGGGAGAACAAATACACCATCAGATGGAAGTGAGTTATCCAATGATGACAATGAACCGGTAGATGAGAATCAGGCAACCGCTTCATCGAAGACAAGGCCGAAGCGGTCGTTTCATTTACGGCGTCGCGCAAAGCCTCCGACACAGTCTCACTCTATACCAGAAACTAATTATGGCCAATCCAATAGTCCTCCAATCAGTTGTGTTGAAAACAATCACAATAGTGTCAGTCCATTCTCTGTCGATCACTCACGTAAGTCATATCGATCGCCAACTCTTTCATTTGTAACCACTCGTCGATTGGCATCTGTTTTGGTTCAACTTCTGCTTTCAATTTAATTTGAATTAATTTCGTTAATCACTTAATAATTTGATTTCATTTATGGTTTCGATTAATGATTAATAATTAATAATTTGTTTAATCGTTTGAAAATTGCATTCAATTATGATTTCATTTAATTGTTTTGGTTTTGATTGCGATTCACTTAATATTTATTTACTTATTTTCACATTAAGTTTGCATTAATTTGATTAATATATTGACAAAAACCTAATAAAAGCTAATCTTTGCTTTTAATTAAAACTCTTAGAAAACTTCGTTAAAACTAATCTATTATTAAATTGTTTTACAGCCAAACAAAAGTTTGATTCGACCCTCTCTTGCATTCAAGCGGTTCAGGAGGAAGACTACGACCCAAAAGAGGCCACTATTAAACAGTTGGGAAAAGTGTTGAAAAGCAAATCGACGACAATTATCAACGAAAATAACGATAAATCAAATGTGAAGAAAGAGAGGGACAGAAAGAAAGCGCGTGAAGAAGAAAAACTCGAAAAGAGACGAATCAAAGAAGAAGAAAGACTGAAGAGAATGACCGAAAAGAAAAAGAAGAAGCAAAAGAACAACTCATCCAGTAATGGGCCGACACTCGACGACTTTATTCAATCTGAAGACAATGTCGTTCCTTTGTTCGTCGAAAAGTGCATTGTATTTATTGAAGAGGAAGGCCTCGATTCTGAGGGTATATATCGAGTGCCTGGAAATCGAGCGCACGTCGATCTACTTTTCCAAAAATTTGAAGAAGGTTAGTTTTCTTGGATTCACTCTTCAATTCAATTTTAATTAAATAAAATTTTTCATTCAGAACCTAATGTCTCTATTCGTGAGTTGGATATACCGGTGAACGCAGTGGCCACTGCTCTCAAAGACTTCTTTTCGAAACGTTTGCCGCCTCTGATTCCGTCGGCAAATATGGATGAATTGACAGAACTGTCCGCTTTTGGCGAGAAAAGCAGTCGATTGACAGCTTTTAGAGATTTCTTGAAAAGCCTTCCATTAGTTAACTTCGAAGTCATTAAATTCGTTTTCAAACACTTTGTAAAGTGAGTCACTCCTCAGTTTACTCTTCCCTTCTTTTTTGAATAACAATTATTTAATGTCTGTTTGATTTCCAATAGAGTGACAGATAATTGTCGTCTGAATAGTATGGACAGTAAGAACTTAGCGATCTGTTGGTGGCCAACACTCCTGCCATTCGAGTTCAATGATATGGTTATGTTTGAACAAATGCGGCCCCATTTGGAGGATTTCGTGCAAACAATGATCGATGAGTACCGGTTCCTCTTCGAGAGCGATGATAACGTTCTTCTGGTCGTCTGATCACATGAGTTGTCAATTGAGTGTCAAAAGTCTGTCCGTTCACTAATGAGTTGCCATTCATTGGAATAATTAAAGCGACAGTTCTTTACTTTTATACTTTTGTCGACTAAAACGCATAGAAAGTGTTTTTGTGGTCACGAATAGTGTCAATGGTTTGAGTGGTCGCTCCCTTTAATGCCAAATATAAATTCTGGTCATATCGTGCATACATTTGACTCTTTCTAACGAATGATAAATAATTTGAATACTTTTTTCAGACCAATAATTAATTTTATATTCAAACGAATCTTTTATTGTAATACTAATCGTATGTCTGCTCTGACAATGAAATTACCGTTACTTTCGATGGGAACTACTCTTTCACTACTAAACTGAACTATACTTCAAATTCATTATATTTGTTAACGACTGAAACGAACAATATTTTAGTGGAATAGGAGTGCAGCTAATCATCAATCAATTGGGAGTAATACTAATGAGTCGATGCCATTGCATATCAGTCACAATTCAGATGAAATCATTGATCGCTTCTTTGGTAACTTAAAGCATATTTTTCTCTGTACTCGTGCTGTGATCGACACCATTAACACCAATAATGTGTTCTCGAAGAACACCTTCAATATGTTCTCCCATTGTTTTTGACCAACTCTTGCAAAACATTATTATAAATACAAATTATTGGACATCTTTTCACTGCACAAGTCTTCACACATAAAGACTCATTTCTTGGACACAGACTACAGTCTGACCGCCGCTTTCACTTGAGATTCAAATTCAATTGATTTTTAATTTATATGAAATTTTTTGTACAATTTATTCAAACACTCAAATGTTTTTTATTTGAATTATTATTATTTTAAGTTATGTTTTACTGATGTTTTGAATTATGATTTATTCTGTGATTTATTTCATTTATAACTATATATTTAGAGCTCAATAAAGAAGAATAAATACATTTTTTAAATGTTATTTAAGCGGCGGTTAAATTATAGCTATATTTATAGGATTTTGTTCATTGATTTGATGGAAGCGTTTAATTTTCTTAATGATATTTACGCCATAAAAATAATTTGTCGGATATTTTTTGATTGTGATATAAAATGATTAGCATATGTTTGACCACTTCTCCACATTTGGTGGACATATAGTGGACATACAAACAGCTGTATATACAGACAAACAAATTACTAAAATCTATATTAAATATAATAAATATTAGACTATCTTTTAATAGCATTAATAATAGTTTTTCAAACAGAATAACAGAATATACAGAATATATCGCATTAATTGTGAGAAAGTCGGCACCAAATTAGTAGTTAGCCATTCATAGCCACTAAAGTTGGACACAAGAAGTCCAGTCATTATTCCAACTGATTGTTCGACACATTAATACCATTAAACAAATTGTAATTTATTGTAATATTTAGTATTAATTTAAATTTAATTATATATTTGGTGCTCATATGCCATAACATAGACTCAAATCGATGTAATGATTATAATTTGTACAGAAATCTAATAAATAATTATTAATTGTTTCCATTCAATTTCAAATCAGCATGTTCATTTAATTCTCATTAATACTCATTTTAATAATTATCTAATGATTGGTCCAAATATTAACCGAGTCTTAAATAATTACCAATAGATTGACCGCATCTCAACTTTGAGTCAAAAATTGATTACTAATGATCAGAGTTGGCCTTGATCATTCACCTTGATTACTCATCATTTCATTGTTTCTGTTTACTAAAATGTGTTGTCATCTTATTTGATTATAACCTTGGTTACTTTTCATTATCAATGTACACATTTAGTGTCAATTGGATAACATTTATTATCTAATGTTATGACTGCTCTCATTCTTTCATTTTTGTGTCATACAACTTATAAACTAGCATAATTTGCACAAAAATACAACAAAAAGTATCAAGTAATTTATTGTTTAAAAGTTAAGTAAAAATTCTTATTTATTCATTTTATGAGTAAATTTTAAACTTCGAAAATCAAGACTAAAATTTTTAGGAAACATTGAGAGATGTGTCAAATATTTGGCTATTATTTGAGAAAAATGTGATTCAGTGTTGAATTCAATCCTAAATCTGTTTCTAATTATCGAATAAATGTGAAAATAATGTCAAATACATTGAAATCAATGAATAGCTTTGAAATTTAAAGTTGGCTTCAAATTGAAGTATATTTTGATTGGTTGAATGTCAGTGAGAGAGGGCTTAACCTTTGTCCGCAACCAATCACTCTTTCAATTGAGTGCACATGTATTGCATGATTGACTTATTCGACAATTTCATCACTTTTTAAT
>JAQGCQ010000919.1:0-11151 GCA_034699945.1 Chamobates pusillus
AACAATGTGAGGGCCGACACCACTCCTCTGTATGTGATTTGGCGCTGCTCTGGAACTGTCATTGGAATCGGTGTCGTATTTAATCTACTGTTGAGTCGAATAAATAAAAACAATTACTTATCTCTGGCGCGGAATAAATCAGATTTCAATGTAAGAGTAATCAACACAATTGTGTCGACCGTTGCGCTCATTATTTATGTTAATTATAGTAAACCTGAGCCCACATTCGGTGAACATATTTATGAGTTTTACTTTAAATCCTACATTCAGTTCGCATTTATACCAATCATTGGATTTTTGAGTCTTTTATTGATCGACAAAATCATGAAATTCTATTTGAATAGAGTTTTGCGATCAAAGCGTTAGTTATTCATTGAATTCTAATTTAATTTAATTTTAGTTTTAATTTAAAATATTTTTGTCGAATGGACTCAAAAATTAGAATAAATTATAGGCATTACAAACACCGGTAATCACTAATCAATTAATTCAACACTAATTTGTAATCAGAGCTCAGAATCTCTGAGAACACTGACATTTGAAGAGAATTTGACTCAAAAAGCATTTGTGAATCAAATCTAAACACAATAATTGTTGCACTCATTTGTCCGCTAAACCCACTCTCGGGTGTGATCTCCGGTCAGTTAATCCTAAACTGACCTTTCATTAGACTTATCCATTGATTTGCGGACATTTTAATTAAACAAATATCAGTTGACATATGTATTAATGGCTGGCCTTTTATTAACAAATATATTAAAACGTTATTACAATATATGAATAATAGTTAACTTTTATATAAAAAATATATTAAATCTATTATTAAATTAAATATATTTTAACGATATTTTCAAATCACAATTGTTTTATTTGTGGACAAAAAATTGTTTAAGAAATGCACTCAAAGGCTCTTTCAATAGATTCTAGTCTTTAGTTTCGGTAAACAACTGATTGACCGAAACGTTAAAGAAATAAGTGGTCAACCAATCAATAAATGCAACACTTCTTTGATTGAAACACATGAAGCACTTCCTAACTTCAAGTGTGAGCTCATTCTTACAAATATTATGCTTAATGTCTGAATCAACTGTTTATGGGCTCAGAACACAAGAATGAGATCCCCATAAGTTTGAGCTAAAAATTGTTTAAATGTTTCACAGATTTTTGTGAATCTTTTTATAATTGTTTTTAAACAAAACAATACTTGAATTGTCCTCAAACTGTTTGATAATATAATTATTGTTTTAATTGAATCCAAATGTAATGTTAGCTCAATATTCGAATCGATATTCGATTTGTTATTTAAATTAATGTAAACATAATTTCGAGAAAATAAAACCCAAAATTTGAGTCTAAAATTTGATTCTATTTTATAAATACTAAATAACATTATTTTTAGGCCAAACATAAGCCCCGAAATAAAAGCTTTTAACTAAAACTAACCAATAAATAAGCGCTGAATTAAAATAAGAGCAAAATATTTGAAATTTCGAGACAATAATTGACATTAAAAATAGTTTAACCAAAAAAATAAATAATTGAAAACATATTAAACGATCAGAAGAAACACTGATTTGTCGAAACATTTGAGTCGACACTAAAACAGACGAATAGAAGACAAAAATGTGAAGAAATGAATGCCTTAAGACTAGAGACGGACGGAAAGTCTATCACATATTGTTCTTCACAATTGATTTTTGCGCCACTGATGGACATTATATAACTCATCCTCAGAACTGGAGGGCGCGTCTGTGTATTCCTTGACTCTCATAAATTGCTTTCCATTTTTAGTATTAGTGATGGAATTATCTTCTTCTTCGTCATCATCTTCTTCATCATCGAAAAGACTGATTCCATTGGCGCCGATCCGTCGAAAGCCTTTTTTGTGATACTTTTGTTGTAATAAAACGTTATAAACACATAAAGAGATAATAAGAATCGAAAGAACAGCTGATCCGCAAATTATAACAAACACTGCCCGCGGAATACCAGCGATTCGGGTGTCGCTCATCATATCTATCACAAATAGGTTGTCCTGACCCGGGTATAAGTTAGCGATTTTGGTCGATTGCCAGTAGCCGTCGGCCTCTATAGTCATCACATACTTTCCCTCATAGAGTGGTATTCTGTAGTGACCACTGCTGTCAGTCGTATACACTTTATGTGCGATGTCTTCGATTTTGATGTTAGCGTTGGATATACCGAACCCGTTCTCATCGACTACTCGGCCATGAATTCCATTATTGACGTTATAAAGTAACTCAAGAATAGGAGTCTTGTGGTCGCGCCATAACTGACTCAAACCATTCTCGAAAGGACTTCCACAACAACTGATGTAAATATAGAATTCATAGGTATTGGTCTCATTGAAGCCAAAGTCCATTAATGTTCCGTTAGTGGTGTCCCAAATGGATCCGGTAGTGAATCCATTCTTGATTAGTCTGTTTCTATTTCCGTGACCACAGCGAGCACTTCCCAAATACATGTCTTTGTGTGCCTTCGCGTAAATCATAGCTAAGTGTTCGAAAGACTGTTTGTCGATCTCTGAGAGGTGTCGTCTCTTCGCTGTAATTAAGGTTTATGTAAATCGTTATCAAATGGAAAGAATTCAATCATTCAATGAATTACCAGAATTTGAAGAACTGAACGGATAGGTTATGACATTACCACCAGTTCTAAGCGTAGCAGAGATCAGGAAATTCTCTCTTTTAGTCCACTCCTTAATTGCTTTGGTTTCGGGCGGAGTCGACGACTCCACAGAATCTGATAATAAATGAATTAATGATTAATAAACACAACGTTTTGACAAAATCATACCATCGAAGAATGATTGATCGAGGTCTATATCATTTGCATTAGTGAGTCCTTTATTGCTGTCACACTTTCCTATCTGAGCGATTTGTGCGCCGTCGGGATTGACTAACGGCGCGAACGATATGTGAGTCGAATCAATGAGTTGTGTAATAATTGAGTCTTTTTTATAATGCGTTAAAAGATATTCAATTAATTGTAATATCATTTCAGTGGTGGACCTCTCGTTGCCTCTCAAGCCTCCGATGAAGCGGACATTCGCCACTTCTGCACCTTTTATATTAGATTCCGAACCGATTTTGAAGACTAGAATTTTTCTTTTTTGTATCGATTCTCCGATACTTTTAAATAAAATACAATTTAATATAAAATTATTCAAAATTTTAACTCAAATCAATAGAAATACCTCTGAAGTGATGTTATTTCTGGATATTCTTTACTAAAATTAGTTAAAATCTCAACCATTTGGTCGTAATTGTGATAATTGATGGCTAATCCAATCGAATCCATAACAATATTGAGTTTTTTGTTTTCATTGGTTTTGACATTAACTGTCAAAGACTTGTTTTCATATCCCGGCGCTGAGACTGAATCAAAAACAAACAAATAATTAAAGAATAAAATATATAATAAATTGTAATTACAGTGAAAGTTATAAACGCTTTCATTCAAAACCAGATTAAATTTTCCAGTATTGGGATCGACATCTATGGACTCATCCAAACCATCCATTCTAATGGACAGACCTTTTGGCACACGATTTGATGCGTCCAATACATAACCAGTTATACCTAATTTGGATTAAGATTTTGATTGAATATAATTTAATAGAATTTAAGGAAAACCTCAATACCTGTTAAACTCGTTTCTAAGAAACTAATAATGGATTCCAAGTTATTCTTCCAGAGTTTAGGCAATTGATAAGACAGAGGATAAGTACAGCAATCGATTTGCGCCGACATTAACAGTGATTTGTGTTCATTGAAGACATAATCCAATATAGACTGTCCTTCAGAGACGATGTGAGCCATCTTTTTGTGTTGAGTCGAGTTTGCATTTGTCTCACAATTGGAACCGTTTGAAAGAATTGCATTGTTTTTGATATACGAATCACTCAATGCTTTAAACGATTTGGAAGGAAGTGAAGAACCGTCCAAATTGTCGCCATTAAACAAATACGGAAATCCAATCCCCAAACCATTTGATTGAATGGTAAGACCCGTCAGATATTTATAAACATTGAAATTCTTTTTGATTGCTTCGATTGGACCGAACTTATTGTTGTAATTTTCAGAGAACTTGTCTTCTAAATCACTTTCACTGTCCAGCGATCGGCCACACTCTCCACTCACAGACTTTTGAAAGCCCGAGTCATCTACTGATGGAATGATATGCAAAGTCAATGACCTCAACAAATGGACATATCGTGGATCGTTGTGTTTATAGCCTTCGATGAGATGTCGGATCAAACGAACCAACAATTCTCTACCGACGGGTTGGTCGCCGTGTAGTCCACCAATTAGTACAACATTTGGTTTATCTTTAATATTGCTCTCGAAGTCCGAAAGCATTACAAAATGAAGAACTTTTTCCCGATTCGGAGCCCTATTTGAGAATATTTTGACGATATTTTTGTTGTCGATCGCAAACTTCTGAAGAGTTTCGTGTAATTCCTTATTATTGAGGTATTTATCGGCCGCTAAATTCAAACGACTGTCAAAATCATATTTTTGGGACCACTCGAGGAAACCGGACTCCAGAGTGAAGTTTACTTTTGTGGCCAAACCATTGGTTACAATAACTGTTTGTGTGTGAGAGCCATAACCCTCTTTAAAAGCAGTGATTGTATAGTTTCCGGGTATTAAAAGTCTCCAATAGTCGCCATCAGTCACAGAATGGACGTCATGTGCGATGCCTTCCACACGAATCGTGGCATTACTCACAGACTTTCCATTTGACTCAAATACAAATCCTTTGACTCCTTTGTGGACCTCTTCCATAAATGATATCAAAGGCCTTCTGTTTTGTTGCCAAAACATTTTGACATCCCTTTCATACGGATATTTACGACATCCCAGTTCTAGTGTCAGCTCAAAACAGTTGGTATGCAAGTAATTCCAGTCTTGCATTCCTCCATATAATGCATACCATTGCGCACCGTTTGTTATGCCGTACGTGAAGTTCTCGTTCATTACACCACAATCTTTAGGACAGGGCTTTCCTAAATGCATAGTGGCGTGATTCTGTCCAATCGAATAGATTTCAAATCAGTTAACAATTTTAACCATAACTTAAAAGCAGAGAACAGAATATAAAATACTGACCAATGAATAAACTAAAGCCAAATGTTTGAAGAGTATATCGTCGGGTGTTTTGCTGTAAATACCATCTCTTTGTTGAGAGTTACCGTCATAGGGATAGTTGGCCACAAGTGAGCCCCCGTGAAGATTGGCTGATAATACGAAAGGGTAGCTCTGAAGCCACTTCATGACAGCTAACGTCTCTTTTTCCTGAACTCTGTTCTCATTGTTTGTGAAGTACTGATCGGGAAAATTGCGATTCAGATCCACTTTATTAGCATTTCCTCTGCCATACTCTGAACTACAGTCGCCTAACATTGACTTTTCATATCCGTCCGGATTCATAGTCGGCATTAAATGTATTCTCGTATTATTTATAAGAGTTGTGATCCTATCGTTGAGACCATAGTTTTCGAGCATATATTTGGCTAAAAGTAGGAGTAATTCCCTTCCAATCACTTCATTTCCGTGCATATTAGCCACGTATTTAAACTCTGGTTTTCCCGGTTCGTGAACACCAGGTTTGGTACTGATCTCCAGCACCAGAAGGTCTCGGCTTTCAATTGATTGGCCGATTGTGTAGAGACGAGTCAAATGACTGTAGTTTTTGTTCAATTGTTCCATAATTTTCTTTAATTCAGTGAAGTTGTGGTGTTTGTACTCAGTATTAGAATGAAAGTCATCCTCAGATGTCATGTTATGGACAGATATTGTCATTTCTTCCTTTTCTATTGAATCCTTCGAATCAGATATTGTGATATTCTCATGGTTGTCCGTTATCTCTATAATCTCAGGAGTGTTAACACTGGGATGTCTGTCCCCTCCAATAGGTTGAAGTTCAAAGTTCAATACTAAAGCTGTAGCGGCGGTGGTATTCATTACAACGACATTCTTCTTAGTGAGTGATTCATAACCGACAGCACTGGCAGTAATAGTATAAACCCCGGGAAGGGTTAATCGCCAGTACTCTCCTCTATTTGTAGTCGTAATGTTATGATTTACTTTTTCAATGAAAACAACCGCTCCTTCGATTGGATTCTGAGTCAAAGAGTCTCTTACTATACCCTTAACTCCCATTTGGACCTAAATATGAGAATCCATTTTAAAAACTATTTACAAAGAAAAAGACAAACCATTTCGATGTAAGAAAGAAGAGATTCCTTATTGTTATTCCATTCCTTTTCGAGTTGGGATGCCTTCGGATATTTACAACACGAGAGTTCAAGAGTTATCTCATAGCAGTTGCTGTTAACATAATTGAAGTCTTGCATTCCTCCTGAGCTCACAAAACAGTTTTATTAATTATTAATAAGAAAATAAGGGGAGAGATATTTTACCTGGCACATCATACCAATCGGCGCCATTGGTTATGCCATTAGGAAAGTTGTCGTCCTGACAGACACTTCCATTTCTCATTGTCTTATGAGTTGTGGCATAAGTTAGCGCTAAATGTCTGAAAAGCAAGTCGTCCGGCGATAGACTCTTACCACTAACTGGATGTTGTGGTGAGTCGTCATATGGATAACTGGCCACTAATGACCCGCCGTGAAGATTGGCTGACAATACGAAAGGGTTGGAAACAATCCAAGTCATGACTGCAAGAGTTTCGGGTTGTGGTGAGTGTTTAGGAGTCTCCACAACGAACTGATCGGGAAAATCACGGTTCAGATCCACGTTATTAGCATTTCGTCGACCAGACTGTCGTTCAGCACCAGAACAGTCTCCCTCTTTGGCCAATTCAAAGCCGTCGGGATTTATAGCCGGCAATAAATGAATTTCAGTTGTATTCAAAATAGTGGTCACTCTGTGGTCAGTGCCATAGTTTTCGCATAAATATTGAGCCAACACTAGAAGGAGATGTCTTCCCAGCGCTTCATTTCCGTGAATATTTGCCACGTATTTAAACATTGGTTTAAGAACTGGTCTTTCGTTGGGACCACTCGTTATCTTAATTGTCATTAAATCTCTGTTTTGAACACTTTTACCGATTGACGTAATTTTGACTAAATTTTTATATTTTTCTTGCAATTCATTCATAAAATCTACGGTTTGATTGTGGTCTAAATAACGCCATTTTGGATCAATTGATGTCTGATCACAATATCTTGTCTTCAAAATACTAATTACTATTAAAAATGTCAACAAATTTAGAGTTAATGTCATTTTGATTGAAGAGATCAGTCGTTTTTTAATCCACGATTAGATATGATTTTCAGATCAAATGATTGTTAAATCAAAGAAGTTTGGAATCAATTGAGTGATCGGTCAAAAAGTTGAGACAATTTTCCACTCTTTTTAAACTTAAAATATGGAAACAAATCACTATTTAAACAAAATTAAAAATTTTAATTAAAATCTTAATTATATCTGAATTTCATCTCAAAATCAAACACATTATTAAAATTGATTGAAACTAAATGTAAATAAATGTGAAATTTTAACTGAATTTAAATAACAATTGAAAACACGATTAAAATTAAATTAAAATCAAATCAAAAACTGAATTAAAAGTTTGTGTCAAATGTTTTGACTTTCAATGAGTTGAGACACGAATTCACTCTTAAGTGCTGTTCATTAAGTCTGTAACGCATTTTTAAGAGACCCCTAAAAAGAGAACTGTTTTGTGACTTTTCAAGAATCTATCATTAGATCCAGTCTTTCAAAAACAATTAATCCATTCTTAAGAACAAATTGTCTTTTTGTTTAATCAATGCTTTATTCTAACCATTGATTGCTTTACAATAGACTGAGATTAGAATCATTAGAATTCAGATCAGAAGAAAAAGCAGATAAATGTCTGGATTTGACCAAAGAATTGGTTAAAATTAGATAACAATTAAATTCGATATTTTGAACAACAAATTAAATATTAATAAAACTTAATTCGAAATATAATACTAATGACTAGATTTGGGTCTTTTCCTTGACTTCATTGATAAGGAAGTTAACCACATCTCGAGTGGTGTGCTGTCCGCCCAGATCTGGAGTATGAATTTTAGATACATTTAGGGACTTATAAATGGCATCCCTTAAAATCTGTGCGTGAGAGTCAAGTTTCAAATACTCCAAGAGGTCAGCGCTGGCGTTGAACATCGCTATCGGGTTCGCAATGTTTTTTCCGGCCACAGATTTGCCGGTATTTCGAGTTCCCTTTGGATAACAATTCAAATAAATAAACAAAATTACAATTAAATAATTTACTAACGGTTTCAAAGACGGCATAATCTTCGCCAAGATTACCGCCCGACGTAATACCGGGTCCGCCCGCTATTCCACAGACAATGTTTGTCAATATATTGCCGTAAAGATTGGGTAACAAAAGGACATCGAATTGATTCGGATTTGAAACGAGCTGTCAATTGGTTTAAAAACTAATCATATCCAACGAGTGGTAATCAGAGGAAGGCATACCTGCATCGAACAGTTGTCAATAATCATATTATTGTATTTAATTTCTGGATATTCTTTAGCCATTTGTGTGCACACACTGAGGAAGAGGCCGTCCGCCAACTTCATTATATTGGCTCTGAAATACAAATCGTATTGAATAGTGAACTGGTATCTAATATATAAAAGACCTTACTTGTGGACACAGGTCAACTTCTTTCGGTTGTTTTTTCGGGCGAATTCGAACGCATATCTTGCGATCTGTTCTGTGCGCTGTTGGGTCACAATCTTCAGACTCTCGACCACTCCTTCGACGCTCTCGTGTTCTAAACAACTATACTCTCCTTCAGTGTTCTGACGGATTAGATATATGTCGATATCTTTATGTCTGGTCTGAACGCCGGGCTGTGACTGACAGTGGATTACATTCGCGAATAGATTGAGACGAAGTCTGAGCTCAACGTTTCGCGACTGAAAGTGTTTCGAGTGTTCTCTGGTTTCGATATTACCCTTAAGTGCGGCGCCGTTTCGTTTAATAGAAGTAATCGCTTCAAACATATTCTCAAAGTCTTCGTGAGTGGAGTCGAGATTCACTTCTTCGAAATCTACCGGAAAACCACCCGCTCTGAACAGTATAGCAATAATGAGACCAAAAATCATTACAAATGAGACAATACTTGAAAACTTTTTTGACATTTTTCATCATTTCTGGTCCGATACCATCGCCGGGCAGTAGAGTCACCATATATCTGATATTAACACACAATTAACATAAAATGACCACAATTTAGTCAATAGCATACCGTCCGCCATAGTGTGCTCTCGACATTACGAGGTCAGGACTGGTGTGCACTAAACGTAATGATTGTTTATTGTCGTCATTAGTCAAAAACTGTCGATTGTTTGTGATTCGAGACTGAAATCCAATTTAATGTCAAATAATTGCAATAATTTAGGCATAAAATACCTGAAAATGAGAGCAATCGAGTGCTGCGAGTGATCGGTTGAGTCCGTGGCCACCTCTGGTCACCGACCGGAGCAGAAGAGAAGACATGTTTCGCCAAAAGTAGTTGAGGTCAACAACAATATCACTGTTTGTGTCAACAAAAACATATGAAAACAAAACAAACTCTCAATTCATTCATTCATACAATTCGTTAACTTTTAGAGACATTTGAGAGACAATAATTTGGTGACCAAAGGGTCATATTTTGGTCAAAATATATCAATTCAAACAAATGGTAACAGCTTTCAAAGTCTACCCATTATGAAAACAACTTTATTCTAGGTATTTATATAAGATAAATAAATTAATAAAATTAATAAATTTGAAAATTAAACAAAAATTCAAATCAAATGAAGACAAAAGTTTTCAAACGTTTTATTTGAATGAGATTTTAGTGTAGAAGTAGTTCAACGTTTGGGACAATAGTTTGCGACTCAATTCACAAATTAATCAATAATTTTGTCTCAATTTTTAAGTGATTTCACAAATCAATTGTAAAACAATTTATGAGTTTATTGTCAATCACTTCAATCGCATCGGTTTTACTTTTGATTATATCAATAGCTATCCATTACTTATTTGTGAGCGAAATGGCGACCAACGGATCCGAGACAACCGGTGAACACAAATCTATTTACGAGTTCACCGCCAAAGACATCGACGGCAACGACGTCTCACTCGACAAATACAAGGGTTACGCTCTTATTGTGGTAAACGTGGCCTCCAATTGTGGATTCACTACTAATCACTACAAAGAGCTCAACGAATTGTACGACAAATACGAGGAAAAGGGTCTCCGAATACTGGCCTTTCCATGCAATCAGTTCCTCGGTCAGGAGCCCGCCTGTGAGGTCGACATCAAAGAGTTCGCGAAGAAGAAGAACGCAAAGTATGACTTCTTCAGCAAAGTGGAGGTGAATGGCGACAACGCCCACCCCCTCTGGAAGTGGTTGAGACAACAACAGTCGGGTTTTATGGGAAACTTCATTAAATGGAATTTCACTAAATTCCTGGTGAATAAGGAGGGCATTCCTATCAAGCGTTTCGCTCCGACCACTTCGCCTTCCAAAATGGTGGCCGACATCGAGTCCGTTCTCAGCGCCTAATCAGTGGTTCTGATTCTTCTTAAACTTATTCTGAATTTTAATGCAAAACAATTCAAAGTTTTTTCTTCTTATAATCGAAATGATATTCAATTTAATTATTGAATTGTTGTCCAAAACTATTCCAAAGATATATTTTGTGGCAGTTTTTGGCACTTTTTATATTATTTCTATACAAAAGTTGAGTTAATTTTCTATTAATTACTGAATTATCTGTCAATTGTTTAAATGATTTTTAATATTTTGATTCAATTTTTTTCAATCAATTCTGAAGTTTTGTGAAAATAAATTCAATGAATGTTTATTTAAATTGCAATTTATTTGAAATTAGATGAGTATTAATACTTATTCTGTGCAGAGCTGTCATCACTTTTCTATTTTTGAGTTGAAAATAAAAATTGTCTTCAATTGAATGCGAATATAATATTACTAATAATTATTGAAATTATAATCAAAACCTGTTTGTGATTCATATGATTAGTAAAACAAATTGGATTTAAAGGAAATAAACGATTAATAGCTTTGAAATTCAAAGTTTGAATGA
>JAQGCQ010000920.1:0-11146 GCA_034699945.1 Chamobates pusillus
TTTAGACCAATTGTCAGCTTTTGTTAGTTAAACATTGAATACTAAACAAAACAACGTTTGTAAATATACTTAAATGGTAACAAGGTGAGTATTGCTCTATTAGGGAATTATTTGTTTAAGAATTGTCCATGACTCATTCTATATAAAAATTGGTGACAAAAATTAGGTCACTCCTCAGATATGGTGTTGAAGCTACTGAGCATGGTAACATATTGATAAATTAAATTAATTGCCATTGAAACCATTGAATTGCCATCATAATTTTAAACACTAGTGGGTTAGACAGTGAAGTATGCTTTCTGGGGACAGTTGTCTCTGAATTAATTTAATCAATATATTGAGGAATAGTAATAATTTTTGAACTCAACTCATAATAAATAGAATTAATATTAAATAATGAGTTCATAACTCATAACTCATTGTTTTCGGTATTAAAAAGTTTGTATCCATTGTTTTGAATGAATGTCACAAATATTGATATTTTGCATCATTTAAATGAAAATCGAGTCGTCAGTCATTCAATCCATTTATTAGCAATTCGTCGAATTAAAAGAATCAATAAAATTATATTTTAAAGCTTTTAATAATTGATTCCATTATAAGAAACAGTTTAAAGACATTTCAAAAAATATTAATCAAAGAAAAATGTTTTAAATTTTTGCTTCAATTGATTAAATAAATAGGCGTTTAAGGCATTCAAGGGGTCACACGTTTGGGGTCGCGCGGAAACAAAGATGTCTTTCTGATATTGTCGAGTCCTAAATAGAGCATGGTTACTCTTTCTAAACCAATACCACCCCCTGCATGTGGAGGACATCCATATCGGAACGAATCGATGTATCCCTTAATAGTATTCAATTCTGAAATTTTGACAAAATTTTAGAATAGATTTGAGTTAAGAATTAAATTATGAGTCAATTACCGATTGAATGAAAGTTTGCGCGTTCTGTCAGTAGTTGGCACTCATGGATACGTTGGGCGCCGGACATGATTTCCTCGCCTCTCATAAACAAGTCATAAGAATTTGAATATTTCTGTAAAAGAATTCAATCAAAAACTATGTTTAAAAAGTTTCCAAAAAAGAGTTAACCGGATTGTTGGGGTCGGGCATAGTATAGAAGGGACGGATAGCGAGTGGAAATTTATCTAAAATGTAGAAATCGGTGTCGTATTTCTGTTTTATCAGTTTTCCCAATAGTTTTTCGTTGGCAGTACTTAAGTCTTCTTCGTCTCCCATTGCAATCCCGGCCTCTCTAAGCATTCGAACCCCTTCTGCGAACTCCAGCCGTAACGACGGCTCTAAGAATTTAAAAGGTTCTGAAGGGTATTGTTTGCAAACGGTTCCGATTTCGTCACCAAATTTTGATTGCAATCCTTTAAATATATCGACAAAAAGAGAATCGATTACATCGAGAACTTCGTGGTAGTGATAATTGAACGCCATTTCGAAGTCGAGGCCAACAAATTCAGTGAGATGTCTGTGAGTGTTTGAATCTTCTGCCCGAAACACACCGCCAACGGTGTAGACCCGACCGAAGTCACCCGCGATCGCCATTTGTTTGTAAAGTTGTGGCGATTGAGCCAAATATGCGTTACCTTTGAAGTAAGTAACGCGAAATACATTGGCCCCGCCCTCACTCGCAGCCGGAATTATCTTTGGGGTGTGGATCTCAACGAACCCTCGCTTTTCAAGAGAATCGCGAAACAGTTTTCCGACCCCTCCCTCTATTCGGAAGATGGCCTGACTCGTAGGCGTTCGCAAATCAATGACGCGATTGTTAAGTCTTGTGTCCTGATTTACTCGAATAGTCAGTCCTTCGCTGTCATTCGACTCTTCCGCTTCTTCGGTGTCGGGACGGGAGGCGTCTTCGATCTGTAGCGGTAGTTGAGGTTCAGAAGCACTGACCACAAACAGACGATTAACGTGTATTTCTATGTCCTGTTGAGTACAGCTCTCGATTTTGTTGGGCACCGACTGAACCATTCCTTCGATGTCTAAAATCGATTCTTTTGTCACCGAAGCTATGAATTTGACCATTGATTTGGACACAGTTTGGGAAACGGCGGCCAAACATTGAATCGTATATTGTTGTTGTCTTAAGACGAAGAAACATTGCTTTCCTTTCGCACGACTTGTATGGAGACGTCCTCTCATCCAAAGAGTTGTGTTATTCATTGATTTGTCTAATTGTTTGACAGTAACTAAAACTCGTTTCGGTTTATCATTTGACTGAATCATTGGTGAGAAGCCATACATTCCTTCAGAAATGTCCTCATTTTGTTCCTCATTATTCTTATTGTCGTTTTGAGAACTATTTCTTTCGCTTTTCTTCGCCATCTTTTCGGCTAATTTTTGCTGTTTTTTGAGTGCGTTTTTAGATAACTGACCACTCGTTTGGTCTCTGAAAGTCATTATTTAAAAGTAATGACATTTAAGTCATTGAAAAAAAGAAAAATCAATAAAAACTTACTCTTCGTTAACAACTTTATTGTTAGTGCTGTCCATCACTTTTTTATTTAATTCTGAGCCGAAGTTTATATGGACTTCAAATTGATTGAAATGATGTAATGTTTCTCAATATTGTATTATTCAATGAATGTATCATTTGTTACACAATTTGTATTCAATCACAACACGTGTTTCCACAACTCATTCATATGAAGACTGACCGACTCATCACTGACTGATCACATTTACAACTATTCTTATTTGCATTTTATTTTTTAAAAAACAAATACAAAGTTGAGTTTCTATTGAAATAAACAAAATTTACATTCAATTAATCGATAGAATAATATAAGTGATGAACTTTTTAGAGTTTTTCTAAATTGCATCAAATATTTGTGATATTTGGAAAGCTGTTCACCTTATTTACCATTTTTTGTTTACATACGTATTGTATGTTTATTTTTGACAAAAATTGTTGGCATTTAATCTTTCATTTGATTTGTCATTAAAAAGATTTGTTGATCACGTTTTGCCATAAATTGTCATAAATTATTATAAATTATATATTTATTTGTTATTTATATAGAAAAGTATTGAAATGAAATTAAAGGCAACGCTATTGTAGTGACGAAAATCTGTTTTCTTTTAATGATAATAACGAAAACGATATCTTATCTCAACTTTTTGTTTAATAAGTCTATTACCGAAAGCCTCCGATTTATGTCTTCAAACAAACCTTTGGTTGTCTTCGTTTTGGGGGGACCCGGAGCTGGAAAAGGAACCCAATGTGACCTAATTTGTAAGGTATTAAACCTTTCGATCACATTCTGTCAATATTTTTCAAAATAAAATCAATTTTTATTCAATTTATCTTAAAATTGTTGAAATATTTTTGACTAAATATCTGAAACCTTAATAGGAATTCGGTTTCATTCACTTGAGTGCCGGCGACCTCTTAAGAGCTGAAAGAAATACCGAGGGATCAAAATATGGCGAATTGATTGAGAACCACATTAGGAACGGGACTATAGTTCCGGTTGAGATAACCTGCAAATTGATTGAAAACGCTATGAAAGCCACAAATGAAGAAAATGGTTCCGGCGATCAATTGCCTGCCTCTGGAAAGTTTCTAATCGATGGCTTTCCCCGAAACAAAAACAATTTAGAGGGATGGCAGACACAAATGCAGACCAAAGTTGATGTTAAGTTTGTCTTATTCTTTGATTGTTCGCGAGAAGTATGCGTCGAACGGTGTCTCAAAAGAGGTTTAGCCGGAAGTGGTCGCAGTGATGACAATGTCGAGAGTCTTAATAAACGGATTAATACGTATTTGTGCGACACTTTACCAATCATTCAATACTACAGTGAATTGAATTTAGTCCGTAAAGTGGACGCAGCGCTGACTCCAACTCAAGTGTTTGATTCTGTCCGACAGATCTTCAGTCAATTGAATGATTGATTCAATTAAAGCTTTCGTTTGAAATATACTTTCTATTCCTTGGAATGCATTTAATAATTAACTCAATTTTAGATTTAAATTCAAGTCATTTATTGCCAATTAATCCAAAACTCACTTTTTTAGACTCAATCAACGTTTGACTCCAAACCTCTTTCAACAAAAAACTAGTCTTTATTTTTTGCAAAATATTTTGAATTCAAAGGATTTCCTGTCTTTAGTTTCCATATATTGTGAATATAATTAGGATTTAATTATTTATGTATGGATTCTATAATTATTTCAAACTAAAAATGATCTTAAATTATAATCTATTTTAATATTTTTTTTCATTAATAGAATACATGTTTGAAATAAAATTGTTCAATGTTTGATCAAATTGATCAAGATCAACTTTATTATTGATTTGCTAATCTGTTGGCACCGATTCTAAGAACATTTTGTTCGCATTTTTTAATAGAGTGACCTATTATTGACTTTTAAATCCAATTCGAGATATTTATAGTGATTTAAAATGAGATAATCATTGCTAACAATACATGTATTCAATCAAAAGTCGAATAACTTTTTCTAATTTTAGGGAAGTTTTTAAAAAAATGATTCGTATTTTATGTTCGACTCATTTACTGAACAAAACATGACTTTTATTGACAATATTTGAGTCGTTTTTTTAAAAAAAGATATTAAACGCGATGTCTATTAATAATCCGACTTTAGATGAATTACTTTCGTCACCGATCGGTTCCAAGTGGTCGGTCAGTAATTCGCGAACGAGTTATACGCAAGAAATACAGCAAATGATGTTCGCTTTCGGTGATTACGAGCGACCTCTTAACGAATCGGCGCAACTCATTGAGAGTATAGTTCACAATCAAATGACAAGTCTTTTAGTTGAGGCCAATGCCGTCGCAGAGACTCGTGGCTCACGTTTTGTAGGAATTGAAGAAATATTGTTTTTGATGCGTTTCGACCGAACAAAGTTATGCCGATTAGTCAAACACTTGTCCGCCAAAGACTCCAAACAAAGACTTGAAAGTGAACTGAAATTAGGAACCGCTGACGACGAAGAGGTTTTTGATAACATAAATAGTGGTAACGATAATAATATGTCGACAACCGATGAATTGACTCCAAAACCTCCTCAACAGACAAAACGAGTCAAACTTTGTTACGACTTTTTGAGTTCAATCGACAGTTCGGGCGCTCTTCTCATTGTTTTCGACGATTCCTTTATTGATAATATTAAACACGAGAGGAATATAAGAACCGATAGAATGTCGAATAGTATGTCTGAATCTAATTACTTGAAGTTCAGTGAATGTCGAAGAATCAGTTTCTCAAATAAGAACAGACCCACAAAGTTTAGGGATTGGTTACTAAAAGACTCGTCCCTTGAAATAAAACCAAACGCTTTGGCGCTCGAAGTGATCCAATATTTAGCAAAAGAGACGGTCTCTCAAATCGTCGATTTATCGCTTTTAGTTCGACAAGACTTTGAGCGCGATATTTGTGATCCCTTGACATCAGTAATGTCTCACAAAATACTTCGTCACGACTTTCCTCAAAGCAGTCAAAACAGTGGACAGACTTCTGATAGCGAAGAACTTTTCAATACTTATTCTTCACCTAACAGTCCGTTCTTTATATCATCGCAAACACCAAAACCATTGTCTAAAACCCCAATAAATAATGGAATCGATAGTCAGAAGGCAAAGAAGCGGAAGAGCACCGATAGCTCTAAGCTTTCATTTGAAGTCCATTCCTTTTGTATTACTCCGACTCACATTCGAGAAGCCATTCGAAGATATTATTCATTTTGTGGTCCATTCTCTAAGAAGTCTTCGAATCAGACTTCAATTCATTTGAAAAAACTTCTTTGTCTTTAAATTAAATGATTTGAATCTCAAAACTTTTTTAAACGATTAAAAAACATTTTATTGATTATAAAATCAAATTAAGTTAAGTCTTACAGAACTGAAAATTATTCAGAAGTTATTTCTAATACAATAAGTGTTACAAATATTTGTTTGAATACCAAAAACAATAATTGAGTGAAAAATTTAATGATAGAGAAAATAAAGGGTTGACTCAATTGAGTTCATTAGAGTTCAATACAAACACTCTTTTAGTTTAACAAAAACTTTTGATCAAATTTTTCGCATTAGTTTTCAATTCAATGAATGCGTAGTCTTCAGGAATGGGAGTGTTGTACGCAAATTGGCCGCCACTCAGCTCTGAGAATATAATGTTGACTTTTCGGGCCATTTCGCTCTGACATAACACATGCTTTTTGGTACTACACCTCAACTGATGGATATTAAAACTTTTGATGTCTTCAATGTTCGAACTCTCAACACATTTAAGATAAGTCTCATAAATGTGAGCCCCGTTTGAATACCAGTTCGATATGAGGTGAGAGTTGGGCTTCAATTTAGCGATCATTTGTCGGATCGAATCATTTTGTCCGTTAATTATCATTTGAGGCCAAACCCATTCCATTAGTATGTCGTGCGCTTCACTCCATTGCTTGCAATCAATTAAATTCAAAGCAAGCCTTTTGTAATCAAATGTGGCCTTAGATTCGATGGCCAACCCCTCAGACAAATAAGTTGACGGCAAATATAACTTATTTAAAAGCCATTCTCTTATATCCATGTCTTTCCTTATGAGGGGTCCATTTCTGGTGATTATCTCTTTGATTATGGTTTGTCTGATGTCATCATTTTTAATATGTGTGGCCACAAAACAGGCCCAACGAATGTCCTTCAATTGTGAGGCCACTAAACTGTGGGTACTATCACTCAAAGACTGGTTGTCGTCGTGTATAACGTGGAAGGCTTTGAGTGATTGGTGGAGAAACCAGGCGTCCAGTATTGATGGCTCCCAAGCCATGGCAACCCACGCACTATTCGAAGCCAGTAAATGGTATTCCACTTCCTCTGGAATAACATTCAAACTCGATATTGCAGTCGATAATAAATTCAGACCCAATTCGTTGTCATCGACTTCGGGAGGGGTTTTGTAGAGAAGAATTAGAGCCAATTGTTGTGTCCATTGGAGGTCTTCCACAACACTAACAATGGTTTCATTACTGAGTTTCCATTGGATGAGACCCGACATCAGGACATAAATTTTTATCAAATTATATTCAATAAAAGCGTCGGCTTTTGAGCGCTTCCACGAATCTAATTGACTAATAATAAGATCTTTGTTTATTGTGTTTCCCATAGAAAGGATTGCCGCCAAACGCGGGTTATTATTATGGAGGGCCTCATCCACACCAAAATCCAATTCATTTGTCGACAAAAAGTGGATAATCTTTGAATAACTGCTTTTAGGGATCGAAAGCTTTTTGTTGGCGGAGAACAACCACTCAAGAATTCGGTCCATTTTCTGCTGATGACAGGCATAAGGCGTTATTTCAGTCAATGGTCCATAAAGTGCTTCCACCAAAAGTTCTAAACTCAATCGATTAAAACTATTTTTGGCGAAGTCTCGCGTTTCGACCAAAGAGACCGTCTTCTCATCAGAAGATTTCAATATAATTGAGTTGTTTTTCAATTGTTCTTCAAATCTGTCGACGACTGAAGCGTTCAAATCAATCAAATTGAGTTCACATATGAGAACAGTCGTCCCTTTTGTAAACACAAAATTTCGGGAACCGTTGAAAAACATTAGTTTCGGCGAATTTGATACACAAACAGAACTGATGTCACAAATAAGTTTGTTTTCGGCGGCGAAAGTGTCCGATGAAAATATGAGATCTCTTTTCTTCGAAACCATTGGTCGACTAATGTTTGGAACGATTGGCGAAAATATCTTTCCTTTGGATTCCTTTTGGACAACAATGGGATATGTTTTGCTCTTTTTGGAGACCGTGTCTTCATATTCGTCGAATAGAGTCGAACGTATTTTATCCAATTCTGTAAACTTTGATGAAAATTGAGTCGAAATATCAAAAGACCTGTCGATCCCATTATCAAACATATCCTCTTCTTCTTCATCTTCTTCGGGTTCGTCAAACAAGTAATGCATTGAAGTGTCTCTCGTCTCAAGACTTTTGTTGAAAACACCAGAGTTTATATCATTGAGAACTGAATCAAACGCTAAATCTTTTGAGAATAATTTCTTTGTGTTTTCCACGACTTGTGTTTTGTCTATACTTTTCTTTGGAATCTTTTGTAATGAAATATCTGATTGAATATCGAGCTCTTCTTCTTCTTCTTCGTCGTCATCATCGGTGAGTCCATATTTGCTGAAGTGTTTGACAGTGAAGACCCAACTGCCGGAGTCGGGTCTGTATTCTTTGAATGTTGCGCCCAATTTGATGGTCGCGGCCTCTATTTTGTCCGCGTATTTCATTGCTCGCAATCGGTCGCTATCTTTGATGAGTTCGTGATTTGACTTATCTATTGGCCAGACCTGATCTAAAGTGATTTGTGCCGATCGATTCAGACCCTCGCCAACTGTGGGGGCGACCTCTTCATCAGGATATACAATCACTTCTTTTCTTCTTATGTGAACGATTTCATCCAAATTAAGACCCTTTACGTCAATGGGTCCGTTCCAATATATAGAGCCGTAGTCTTGACGACCAACAGTAAAGTTGGGAACAATACAAGAATCACTTGAAATGTCATAATAATTGTCTAATTCTTCCAAAGGAGGAATTGTATAATAATCAGTTCGGGTAAGGATTACACCACACTTTGGGACAGTTATTAAATAGCATTCCGAGTCATTCATTCCTTTTTCACTCTGAGATGTGGTTTCTGTCGAATCATAATCTCTTTTTTGTGGGTTCGATAGGCCTGACCTCACGCTTGGATTGCTATCTATTTGTTTGACAAAAGTGTTGTCTTTTCTCATAAATTCATTGACAGTCATATTGGAAGCGATCGAATCATCGAATTTAATGCCAGAGTTCTGCTGCAAATCCACCAAAAATGTCGAAGAATTGTTTGGACTCTTTTGACTTACAGAGAGATCAGTCATCGTTGAAGTATTTTTTGGTCTGAAGACTAGTTTCTTGACATTTCTTCGCGGAACGAATACATCTCTTGCAGTCTTTCCTTCGGCAGAGTTGTCGTCTTCGAGTCCATCGAAAAGCATTGTCGACACTTTTGGAGAATTGTTTACAAATCGTTGCGGTTTGTTATCAATGGTTTTGGCGCTTATTTTGTAGTGATTTAGTGTTTTGGGGTCTGTCGTGAATTTGGTTCTCATCTTCGCATTTGATGGTAGGCTTACATCGATTTGCAATTGAGGGGACTCTCCGTAAGGAAATGTCTGAAAACGAGTAACCAATTGTTCGGCATTAAAACCCTGAGCGGTGCCCGACATCTGCTGAAGTCCAACATTTTGCTGAAATGTGTTATTCGATGGGAAGGAAGGGTTTGTCGAACCAAAGTTGAAATTCGTTGAATTCGTGCCAAACATCGAACCCGTATTACCAAATGCAGAGCTGGTATTTCCAAAAAGGCTTGGAGTAGAGGTGATACCTGTGTTACCAATCGATGAATTTAAAGGAAGTGAAGTGGGATTTGAGAAAAAGAGCGGTTTTGACAAACTATTGTTAGTAGAAGTGGTTCCGGTGTTGAATAGCGAGGGCTGAGAACTACTGAACAAATTTGAAGTATTCCCAGAATTGAATAAAGAAGTTGTGTTTGTCCCGAACTGAGGCAAAGAACTGCTGGTGTTTCCAAATAATGGCTTTTGAGCTAAACTTGCGTTTTGTGTATTTGTTTGTCCAAAAAGTTGTTGTTGTGGTTGTGCTGTAGGAGTGTTACCAAATAGGGGTTTGACTGTTGCAGTCGTGTTAGTCGTTCCCGAATTGAAGAATGAATTGTTTAGAGTTGGGTTCGATGTCGACACCGAACCAAACATTGAAGTGTTCGGTACCTGAGTTTGTGAACTCGGAAATGAAGTACTCGTACCAAACAATGGCTTATTTTGACCGAATGTCTGACCGAACAGTCCTGAACTGGTGGTAGTGGTGGGCGCCAGTGTACCAAAACTGGACTTATTCTGACCAAAAAGTCCGGTATTTGTTGTCGAAGAGAAAGCATTTTGTGGAGTAGAAGTGGTGCCGAATAAACTGCTAGAACTGACGGCACCACTGGTGTTACCAAACATTCCAGTGCTCTGTTGCGGACCTTTTCTGTTAGCGGTATAGTCTTCGAGTCGTAATTCTTCCAAAGACTTTGATTCATATTCTCTCATACATGTAATGCATTGATGTCTTGTATTGATGTTTTGTGAGACTCCATTCTTCATCATAGTGTCAGTACCGGCGGTAGCATTGAATTTAAAGGTGGTTCCATTGGTGGCCGAAACGGGTGCACTCATTGCATTGGCTCCAAATGGAGAGGTGTTTGTATTGGTGGCACCGAAACGATTTCCACCGAATAACGAATTGTTTTGTTGGTTTCCACCGAAAATAGATGAAGTCGTGCCTCCGAAGGCACCCGTTGTCGTCTGTCCACCGAATGTGTTGGCTGTGGACGTGTTTGGGGTCGAACCAAATATTGAAGTTTGAGTGGAGCCAAACAATGGCTGAGTTGATGTCGAACCAAATAATGACTGTTGCGGTTGTTGTCCACTCATAGCACCAAAAGGTCCAGTATTTTGAGCCGATTGTACGCCAAAAGCAGCTGAAAGACAAAGACAAACATTAATTGGATGTAAAATCAAATGCAAAGCTTACAAGTGTTGGGCTGACCAATGGGTTGACCGAATGCACTGCTTGTGTTCGTAGACCCGAACAAAGACTTATTATTGGATCCAAACATTACATCGATTTATAGCTAACTATTTATAAACGAATCAGAAACTGATTTTATATCTGTTTATTATGAGTTAAATCTATATATTTAGAGATATTTGACTGAAAAACGTTTCACTCATTTATTGATAAATGATTTCAAATCGTTTTTGTGTCGCATTTGGAAAACATAAATAAACATTAAGTTTAACACAAATTTATAGAAACATTCGTCAGTTTTCACTTCAAAATTGTAATAATATTTTATGAAAAACTGTACTTTTTTTCGAACACAAAATCGTATATAAACTACGTTTTAGTGAAACAGTGGTTAAAGTGTTAACTCTTTTATAACTCAATGTTAAACGAATGCAAATAATTATTGACTTCAGAAGTGAAACAACTTTTTTCGTATTTTATTACGTTTTTAAAAGTAATACAAACTTTGAATTTCAAACATTTGATGAAACGATTGAAA
>JAQGCQ010000921.1:0-11141 GCA_034699945.1 Chamobates pusillus
TCATAAGTTACTCATAATACGAATGTTAATGTTCAATGAGGTTTTATTCAAGAAATCTGGGTGTCGTAGTCAATGTAGCTTCAGAAGTAGCTTGGAGATTTAGTTCCCTCACCATAGTTTATATTATACTTTAGAATGTCCAAGGCCAAATGTCCTAAAGAAATGCTCTTATTCAATTGACCCAGGTTTATTTGAGAAAACTTCCTTGAACATTTAATGATATTTGATAAATGCTAACTTGAATTTGAACTCCAAGGAATTTTTTGAATTGTCAAGTGTGTTACCTTTGATGATTCACCTTTGACGCATAGTTTGGCTCTCTATACTTTAGAACCAAAACGATTCTGAAGTGCAGGTAATCCTTGAACGTCACAAAACGGAATTTAACTCAACAAATAGTTTCCTACAATTAATGAGACATTCAAAGTTTATTGATATTTAAGTTATTCAAATTAAGTTTTGTATCAGAATTAATTCTAAACATGTTCATTTTATATTATTTATTAATTTAAAAAAAAGGAAATAAAATTTTATTTATTCGACGAGCTCTTCAATGAGTTGTACGGCTCTAACAATACTATCAGATTTTGCCATTCGTTTGGAGGCGGTGTTCAGTCTATCCTTTAAGTGGTTGTCATTTAATAACTTTTTAATCGCATCGAGAAGTTCCTCATCAGTACAGTTGTGAGCATTCATTCTTATACCGAACCCCTTCTCATCGACTCTCTGTGCGTTATCGAACTGATCACCAAATAATGGCATTACAATCATAGGTTTGCCGGCACTGAATGTCTCTATTACTGTATTATTTCCACCATGAGTAATAACCAGTTCAACTAATGGCAATACATTAGTTTGTGGCACAGAATTCTTTCCCCACATATTGTCCGCCAATTCATACTTATCACCCAAAAGACCTTTCGATACAATGAATTTGTGCTCACATTTGGACAGAATATTCACCAAACGTTTCATTAGTTCGACATTTATAGAACCCATTGAACCCAACGACAAGTATATCAGTTTTTCTTTATTTTTCACCCATTCCTTTATTTTGTCAGGTATATCAAATTGTTGCTCCCCTTTTCTTGCAAGACTATCTATTCTGAACCATTTTTCGGGCAAAGGTCTGATATCAGTGTAGTCGAGCTCTTCTGGAAATCCATAGAGATTGAGATAAGGAGACTCTGGAATACATCGCTTGTTATCAAGAGTTTGAAATCCAATTTCTTTCAGCCATTCGTTGTATTTGCGGTTATTTTCAATCATTAAGTTATCGGACGCTTCTCTCAATTCCTTCCATTCTTTGGAGTTTTTATCACTGTTTGCGGGCAGACCTCAAATCAATTTAAAAATAGATTATTTCACATAGAATCAAATAAATTGTTGAATGATGAGCAAGACATTATTTTAAAATGTTATTTATCTTATTTTCCCCAATAATTATCAAGATGAAATACATTTCATATAATTGTTTATCCCAAAATTAACAAGTTGAAATTGAACAATAATAATTCAAATTGAGATAGCTATAATTCTTACCCGAAAATCCGGGTGGAGTTCTCTCATCTCGTAGAATGAATAACGGATTTGGACTGAATATTTGAACCCAAGGCTTATCGGAGAAGACGAGTGCCGGCGAACCGATATAATTGTCGATCACATATAAGTCGGGTTTGTGTTTATCCACAACTTGTTTGACCTGAGGTTCGATTGCAATCATATTCTCAATCATAGGTCCGAATATGTTTTGTTCGGCCATTCTTTTCAGACCCTCTAAAGGTGTCATCGGTTTCATAAGTCCTGATCTTTCAAGTTTCTCAGCTGATTGTTGACCTGGCTTATCTTTGTCTTGATTAGGGTTTACCACTACTTCTTCAATGAATCCATAGCGAGTCAACTTTCCCTTATATGAGGGACTGACCAAAAACACAATCTTATGGCCCCGGGTTTGCATTGCTTCGGCCAGTCCTATACAGGAGTTGACGTGTCCGACCGCATCCATTGGTGCGAATAAGATTGTTAATTTCTTTGGCATAATTTTAGCTTGCTTATTATATTTTCTAAACTTTAAAATTCTTGTTAAAATTGAATGAATCAAAAGTAATTTTAATCAATTCCTTACGTTTATTGAATTTATCCGTATATTTATACTTAAATTATCTAATTTATGACCTTGACAATTTAATAAGTTCGAAAAAAAATTATGTACAAGTAATGCAAGTATCTGATTATTATCATGGAAATGCAAAGATTGAAAAATCACTTACAAAACTACTAATTAAATGACAATTTTTAATCTCTTTTCGTATAAAAATAACATTGATAATAAATACAATCTGAGCTCAATTTTATAAACATTTTTGACTTAACGAGAATAGACTGTAAATTGATTGTTCTTTAATTTAGTTGAATAAAAATTTGGAATCACAAAGGAAATGCTGACCGAATATGCAGGAGTGTGTAATTGTAAATTTTCTACATATCCAAAAATATTGACAAGGTGTTTTCTTCAATTAAATTAACCCCTAAACTCAATTTTTTCAAATGATATTTATTTATTTAACTTTTAAGAAGTAATAAATATATAACCTTGGTGTTTATCTAAATTTAAAATCTTATTAAAAACAATAAACTCAAGATAATTGCTAGTTGACATTTATTCATTGTACTATTATCTGGTAATCAAGGTAATCTAAGAAACTCCTCATTATGACAATAATCATAATTTATTCCCAGTCAATCCTCTATTGAATTAAAAAATTGTTCAAAATAATCATAATTATCAAGTACAATAAATATCAAATCAACATATGCACAGAAAAAAGTTTCTTATTTAAATAAATATATTCATCAAAGAAAATATACAAGATACAAGCAATCTTTAATAAAATCGATTATATTATACAACTTTAAATATCAAATCGAGGTTCGACTGTATTAATAAAGTGTATAAATAAATATAAAAATACTTCAGAATAACTGATAACTCAAATAAAAGTCAAAATTATTTGAAGTTATTTTTCAGAAAAAGAATATTTGAGGGCTAATTTTGAACAACCCGAAATTCTTATACAAAGCTTAGTATAAAAGGGACCAATTGTTTCACAAGTAATGAATGAAGTTTTGCGTTTTATTTGTACATGCACTAAGAAAATTTCGGGTTGTTCAAAATTAGCCCTCATTTGTTAAAAAAATTAACTCAAGGTAATTGCTAGTTGACATTTAATCATTGTACTATTATCCTAATTGTATGTCTCTATTGGACGCTCCGGCTTTAAAGTCTCACACCTTTTGACAACACATTTCTCATTCAACTCAACGCAACAATAGTTTTATACGTCTTATTCAGAACCTGTGATTGATAATCTGAATAAAAAATTTATATATTTGTATTTCTATTTTGAATTATCGCTAATTACTATTTAACCGAAACTTATTCAATTACGAAATAGTGTTTAACAAAACTGTCATGACTTCAATTTGAGCATATTCTTAAATTCCTAGAATTGAGACTCAAAACTAAAACTTTTCAAACTTCAACTTGAAATCTAAAACTGTATTGAATCTCATATTCTGAGCACTGACCACAAACCTTGTACTAAGCAATTAAGCCATAAAAGGGTTACATTCTTGTCCGCCGTTTCCTTCTCCCCAACATTGACTCTCAAATACACAAAATTTCAGACTTATTCTCTCTCTCTCTCTCTCTCCCTCCCTCTCTCTCCATCCCTCCCTCCTCGACACTCGTCCTCTCTAGTCGTGTCCATTTATATTTCGTATTTTGTTTTATAAGTGAATAAAAAGTATTTTATTCTTGAATTGTTTTCTTTTAAAAATTGATAATTTCTGTGCAAACGAATCCCACTCCACACAACCCTCATCAATGTTAAGAAAAGCCCTGACAAAACTTAGACTTAATTTGAATAAAAAGTAGAAATTTACTAATTGAGAAATGAGAATAGAATGCCATTGTAGACATCTAATAATAACTGGATAACATTTATTGAACATTGATCTAGATCACATACATAATGATAGACACACACATACTCGACCCTTGGGTAAGACGAGGATGTTATAGTCATACATTCTTTAGCTAGTTACTTAACAGGATATTAGTCAATAATCAATTGCCTACACCATTAAAAAAGAATTACAATTGATTATGTTTTTGGAGTCGAGTAGTGCGGCATAAGTTATCCATTTTCAAGATCAATTATCTGCAAATACAAATGTTTATAATTGAAGTTATTTGCGTTTAAAAATAATTGATGGGTAATACATTGAGACTTTGGGATAGATATTCAATAACAACTAAAATAATTCATATTTTGAAGGATGTCATTTAAAATTTTTGAAGAGACGACCAAGTTGTGTCTCATTTTCATTCTATTTTTTACTACATTGACGAAGTAAAATGTAGTATATAGTTTTGTCGTTCTGACCAACCACCAACCAACCAACCACGTTGTTAGTAAAGAAACCCATGTTAATTTCCCATAGAGGGGGGGTTATCCCATGGGAGAATTCTCACTTATGTTAAGTCTATGGGAAAATATTCTGTGTTAAATCTATGGGAGGGGTCCTAAGTCTATGGTGTAATACTAAGTCTATGGAGTAATGCCTTAAGTGCAAAGGCTATTGAAGATGGGATATGCACTCGATGACTTCCAGAACGATTCCAAGAAAGCACCTGACCTTTATAACTCGGTTTCATTTTCACATTTTCATGAAATTTTCCAACTATTATCTAAATTTTCAAAACAAAAGAAACTCTTCGATATACTCATACCATTACTTAATTTAGATAGTTGAGTTTTCAATAACTCAAAGGTAAGGTTTCTAAATCCTGAATACCACTAAAACTTGTCAATGTAGTAATAACCGGTTTGAAGCCAAACCTTGTTTTGTTTAAATTTCGTAGAAAACAATCGCCAAGGTGCTAAAATGTTTTTTACAATATTCATAATCATTTCATTGTTTCAGTAATTCATTAATTATAATTGACTTGATGATATTCTTTTGTTTGTGAAGTTCAGATTGATCCAGCCACAAAATCTCATTTAATGTCAATTGAGAGCTATGACCACCATCTTTAGTAACCCAGGATGTTACTATTGGTTTTTCTTCATTGTTATTGATAATCACATTGAAAAACAGTTTAAAATAACCTTTCTTAAATTTTTCTGGGATATTAATGATATATCGTTGCATAAGAGAGTAATTAGAAGAGACAAGTAGAATTTTTTTTGGTATTTGGGAACTATCAATTAAAAAATTGGTTGTGAATTGATCATGGACAGTGTTACTTTTAACCAAATTAGTTTGGTGTTGAATAATATTCTGGTCTGAAATGACCACACACATTATATCATTCTTGGTCAGCTCTTTAATTTTGAAGAATTTGCCTGGATCATTCACCAAAATTGATCTTTGAAAATTTGCTGCACCTTGCAGTATATCATATTCATTAAAATACATGACCTTGCTTTTGAAACATTGTATGATATACTCCTTAATTTCAGAATTAAACTGAGTGGTATATAATATAATAACATCAATTGAACTTTTGATTGTTCCTGCTAGTCCAACGCACTCATCAATCAAAGTCTTGAAATTCGACATGATCGGTTCATTATTTTTGATAATCAATCTGTATAATTGTCTCAAAATCCCCTTTTCATTATTAATGGTAAGATTTCTATTCAAGAATGACTTATAATTAATGTTATAATCATTTATCTGACAAACGGCTGAATCGCATTCGTATTCATTCAATGAAATTATTAAAACGTTTTCAAAGTATTTTCTTCTACTTGTTTTCAAATTTTCGACCAATTTTATTGCCATACAATTGATTTGTGTAATGATATTGACCTTGCTCTTTTCAAATCCAGACAACATTCCAATATTTCTGAAGTCTTCGAATTGATTATTTGCATAATTTGTGGGTACAATGAATACAGCATTTGTCACATTATTGTCGACACGTTTTTCTGTCTCTGACTTTATGTCCAATACTTGCAATGCAATCAATGATTCAATACTCAAGTTTTGTTTTATATAATAATACTCAATTTGATCAAGGTGATTAAATTGGAAAGGATAATCCTTATAAAACTCTTCTTTCTCTTTAGCCTTCAGATTTCTTATTTTGAGCAAATTTTTCACATCAAAATATCCAAGTGAAATTGAATCAGCATGCTTTCCGGAAAAAACCTTGTCAGCGATGCAGATACCATTTGGTGTTGTTAGAAAACCATATGATAACAAATTTTCATTCGAATTGTGGTTGATAAAAACTGATTTGATGTTTGTTTTTCCAAATAAAATGATTAATGTGGTTGGATTTCTTATTTGTCTATGATAATCAGGATTACCAGTGAATGAACTTTGAGGATGAGTATTTTGAGTACTTGGTTTTTTGATCTCACCGAACATTTTCTGTTTTTTATTTCGAAGAATAATAAAATCATCATTTATATTTTTAAGTAGTTCATTGTAAAATTGATCTAGGTTTGAATCAATTGAACTTTTAAAAGTTTTCTTGAAATTCATTATAATTTCACTTTTGATCTTTTCATGAAACTCTATCGGAATTTCTTTAAATGTCTGTTTTTGAATCACATTTTCAATTTTCTAGAAAAACAATTTCCATAAAATTACAATATAAAGGCCACGTTATTTATCTGAGGAAATAATTATACTATATGATAATTTACCTTAGAATAATCAATTCTTAATCCTCTTATTATTTGGTCAATAGATAAAATTACACTTGAGAAATCTTGAAAACTCACACATAATTTTTTCAAAGATTCACTGAAAATTTTAATACAAATTACTTCAGATTGAATTTAAAATCTTAACTCACCTATCAATGTTTTCCAAATTAACGAATACTTAAATGAAAAACAATATAAATGAAAAGAATCAATCTAAGAATTATATTTTACCATTATTTGTGAAATAATTTCGAATGAGATAGTTTCTGATTTTCTTCTTTAAAACGTTGTCTATATTATATGATTTGAAAATCTTGAAATTTTCCATTTGTTTTAAAATAAGAGAAGCTTCTGGTCTAAAAGTTGGATTCATCGAAAGCATAAGCCGTATTAAATAAATAAGATTGTCAACATTATCATTTGTTAGGATCTTATGCTTCCTCATTACGTTCTTAATTATTAAAGTGAAATTTTCGTCGATTCTGAAATGAGTTTATTATTGTAATATTAATTAATTTGTTATGAATATATACAGTGTTTTATGTTTCTAATGGGCACTCTTAGGAATTGAAAATAGCATTAATCCAAAGTTTAGAAATTCAAATTGACTTAATCTCTGACTTTAGATATTGAAATTAGCCACATTTTCTGAGTTTAGAGATTGAGATTAACGCTAACACGAAATCAATGCTAAGAATCGAACAAACATTGAAAGTCTCAAAGCTTTATCCGACTCTTATCATACGAAAGCATTGATTTCGTGTTAGCGTTAATTTCTAAACTTTGGATTAATGCTATTTTCAATTTCTAAGAGTGCCCATTAGAAACAAAAAACGCTGTATATTATCTGATGAAAATCGATTGAGTGAGATAACCAAAAATAATCTTTCAAACTTACCTGGGATTTTGATCCCAGATAATAGGAAATAATTCAGTTATAATAATCCCAAAACTAAAAACATCGGCTTTTGGATTGTAATTACGCCCATTCTTGACTTCAGGTGCCATATATTTCAAAGACCCAGCCCCTCTAGTATGTGACGATTTATCATGGTACTTTGCGAGTCCAAAATCACATAATTTCAAAACGATTCCATCTCTGCTATCACTGAATAATATATTAGCAGGTTTGATATCTCGATGCAATATTGGGGGTGTTTGTGAGTGCAAAAAATTCAAGGCTTCGGTAATCTCTTGGAATACTTCTAATGCGATGAGATATTCAAATAAATCCATTGATTGATTATTAGAATTGGGGGATAACATATTTTTGACATTGATGAATTTTTTCAAATCGAGCATGCCTAACTCCATTCGAATATAGAGAAATTCATTGTCAACCCAATGATTAAAGTAATCGATGACCGAGGTGGACTTGAGTTTCCTTAGAATTTCAATTTCTTTCATGAATGGTAATTCGAATAATCCTGATTAAAAAATGCTTGTTCTTAATATTTCAAGAACATATTGAACATACTGAACAAATTGTTCAATTTAAAGCACACAATTTTGTTGTAAAATATCAATCCATAGATAATTAAATCTTAGTCTTAGTTACCCGATATCACTATAATATTATCTTCCATTACTCAATACCCTACTATCCAAATTTTATAGAAATAATTTTCGAATTTTCAATTTAAAAAAAATAATTTCTGATCGGACAGAATTTTTTTATATTTCCTTTAAAATGATTGATATCAAGATGAAAAACATTTTTCAAATAAACTTACTAGGAAATAATATCTAAATCAACTCGAATTTCTAATAGTGTTTATATTCATTATCTCCAGGAGGACATACTGAATTCAACCATGTATATAAAAAATGCCGATAGCCACTTTTGCTTTTTCTTTTGGTCAACATTGATATCGGGTTTTCAGTAGATTTTTAAAGATTAAAATCGAGTAATGAATATAATACACGAATAATAAGTTTAAAGTGAAGAACAAAATGATATAAAATTGAACTTATATTTAGAATTATTGATATTTTAAAGGTTAGATTCAAGTGAGTTCAATTTAATATCATTTTATTTTTCGCTTTCAACTTATTATTAATATATTTTATTCATTACACGATTTTAATCATTGAAAATCTACTGAAAACCCGATATCAATGCTGACCAAAAGAAACAGTGAAAGTGGCTATCGTCATTTTTTATATACATGGTAGGATTAAGTATGTCCTGAAAATATTGATTATTAATACAATTAGAAATTGCAGTTGATTTAGAAATAATTTCCTGGTTAGTCTATTATTTTATAATTTTATCAAAATTAATCATAAAATAAACTTAATAAATTATATAAACCTACCCTTGTGCCATATTTTTTTGATTGCAAAATAATCATTAAGTCCATTTTTAACCTTTAAAACGCATCCTTCTGCGCCAACTCCCAATTGTTTAATATTTTCGTAATTTTTCATAGATTCAACAGTGTTATCCGCCATTCTGTTTATTGAATTAATTGTTTCTGGTAATCTTAATATAAAACAATTTTAACAATCACAATAAAATTTAAACTTAAATTCAAAAATATTTATTAAAATAAAAATAAATGAAATTCAAACAATTGAATGATTCAGTTTGGAAATTATTTAATATATTTTATATAATGTGGTAAAACACGACTTTGATAGTCATATAATTTTAGATAATGTTACCAAGATGATTATCTTAAATTTCAAAAATTAAGTTATTCAATGCTTTGAATTGCTTTGAAATTTGCAACTACTTCTTCAATGAATCCATAGGGAGTCAACTTTCCCTTATATGAGGGACTAACCAAAAACACAATCTCATGTCACTATTTGTGGCTTTGTATTGCTTAGCATTTCAAACTAGTCCTAAAAGGAAATTGATGTGTCCGACAGTATCAATTGGCGCGAAATAGATTTCTTTTGAATAATTTTAGCTTGTTGATAATTTTTTATGTTTTTAAAATTCTTGTTACAATTGAACGAATAAAAATTATTTTTGATTAATTTTTAACGTTTATTGGATTTATTGGTTTTTATACTTAAATTATTTATTTATCAAGTTCGATAAAATGTGTAAAATATGGCAATTATGTGATTATTCCCATGGAAATGCAGAGATTAAAAAATCACTTACAAAACTACAAACTAAATGATAATTTTCTACATCTTTTCGAATGAAAATAATATTGTTAACAAGTGGGGAAGGCGTAGGTCTACGACCCAGTAAGTCTACACCCCCAGGGGATCTACCTTGGTCCCATGTTAGAATCATATACCGTTTGGGAGATAATATTGTTTTCATAGTATAGGCAGTTGAAAGTAACTATGTTTAAAAATTTTTGGTCATTTGTCAGAATTGACAAGTTGAGTTCATTACGCATTTCATGAACTTGAGAATCGATTCTGAGAAGAAAAAAATTGCCGATAAAAACGATCTGTTTATACAGTAAACCCATCGAAGGAGTGTTTCAACCACCTTAGTTCTTCAGACATTCCTATCCTACTTTTCGACTAAAAGTTCAAATATGTTGTCAAACCTCGTCCCCCTAAAAGTAGGAGGCCTAAGGAAACTGTAGACTTACTCTGAATGCTAGACTTACTGGTAATAAATACAGTCTGAGCCCAATTTTATGAACATTTTTGACTTAACAAGGATACTTCTTTTGTTTTCCAATTTAGTTGACTGTAAATTCAAAATAGGTTATGACCAAAAAAAACTCAATAAAAATATTGGGAGGGTATTTTTTTTGCTTAATTAAAAACCTGATTTTTTTAATTGAATTTTCAACAAATATTTCACTTTTAGGAAATAATAAATATCTTGCCTTAGTTTTATCTAACTTTAACAACATATAAAAGCAATAAACTAAAGATGATAGCTGTTTGACATTTATTTATTGTACTATTATCATGTAATCAAGGTAATCTAATAAACTCCTCATTATAACAATAATCATAAACCATTTCCAGTCAATCCTCTATTGAATAAAATAGGAATAATCATAATTTTTAAGAACAATAACTATCAAATCAACAAGGATACAAAAAATTTTCAAATTTTAAAATAGTGAAGAGAAAGAAAATATACAAGATACAAACACTCTTTAATGAAATTAACTTTCTTATACAACTTTAAATGTCAAATCGAGGTTCGACTGTATTAATGGAGTCTATAAATAAATATAAAAAATACTTCAGAATAACTGATAACTCAAATAGAAGTCAAAAGTATTTGAAGTTATTTTTTCAGAAATAAAAATAATTTGTTAAAAATTTAAACAATTTGAACAAGCAAGAAAATGCCGAAAATTTTGACCATACTCATTTCAACTGTGGACGCTGTGGGACACGCAAACGCCTGCATAGGTTTGGCTGAAGTACTTAAAAGTCGTGGCCATAAAGTAGTGTTTATGATGAGCGGCAGCGCAT
>JAQGCQ010000922.1:0-11141 GCA_034699945.1 Chamobates pusillus
TTATCTTGATAAAATAATAGTTTTAATTGTTTTATGATTAAAAGACTTTAATCTTTGAACCGAATGTTTATTTAGTTGTTTATAAATGTGAAGCAAAAAAAACACAGATGTGATGCAAAAGGATCGGGATATTAATCAATATCATTATATCATATAAATGTTTGTCCAGACATGTGATAAAAAAATAATTATGATCATTGATCAAGGTTCAATTGCATCACTAAAAGTATGTAAACGATATAGATTTACAAGAACATTGACTGGATAATTATGTATTTGCGCATCACTCTCTCAAATGGTTTGAATGACAATTCAATTTTTATGCCAAGAGCAAATTATTTCAGTGATTTATTTTCAATGATTCATCACATTATATGAATTGCTTATCAATTTTTGTGAAATATTTAGTATTATTTATTTAATTGATTCTAAAATGTGTTCAAAACTATTGCTCAATTGTATAATAATCTTGGTCATAATAATAGTCTTGGTTTCAACAATTCACACAATACGAGTTCAAACTGAAAACGGACCCATTGAAGGACAGACGCAACAGATTAATGGAAAGGATGTGCATTCTTTCATTGTAAGTTTTACAAATTGAAAATTGAATTTCTTGACCTAGATACCTTTTCATAAGGGTATACCTTTCGCAGAGCCACCTTTGGGTGATCTAAGGTTCAGAAAACCCGTTCCAATTAGTTCTAAATTCAGTGATGTTTATAACGCAACGGAAATCAAAGCGCAGTGCGTTTCGCCTTTCAATACATCAGACAATATGAGTGAAGATTGTCTTTATTTAAATATATGGACATCCGATTTGGTTACCAATAATAAGTCCGTACTCTTCTGGATTTATGGCGGCTCCTTCTTAATGGGCTCTGCCTACAAAATAGTGGACGACTACTATATATTCAATGGAACACAATTAGCGCTCAGGGATGTAGTGGTCGTTACTTCCAATTACCGATTGGGTGCTTTTGGATATTTGTATGGCGGCAGTGAAGAAGCACCGGGTAATATGGGGCACTGGGATCAGTATCAGGCGCTGGTTTGGGTCAAAAACAATATCAAAGCATTTGGAGGCGACCCAAATAATGTTAATTTATTTGGTGTCAGTGCCGGCAGTATCTCCATTAGCGCTCACATCATATCACCGATTAGTCGAGGGTTGTTCACCAAGGGTATTATGGAATCAGGTCAATTAAATAATAAAATTTAAAAATTTGAGTAATTTGAACAAGATTATTTTAATGATAGGTTCTATTTCATTGAGTGATGTCTCAAAAAGTACTGACGACGCGTTCAGTAATTCCAAGAATTTTGCGATTAATTCGCTTTATTTTCCCGAAAATGTCTGTTCGGACGACAATTGGATCGATTGTCTGAAGAATAAAACCAGTGCTGAGATAAACTCCGCACAAATGCTGGCATTTTATGACAATTTTCAGAGTTTGACTCCATTTAAACCTGTGTTCGGCGAAGAATTTCTGCCAAAGTCTGCCCTCAAATCATTTATAGATTCAGACTTTAAAACTGATGTCAAACTACTGATAGGACACAGTATTATGGAAGGGGTCTCATTTGCCAGAGATACTGATCAAGCGATCGGAATGAATGATCGCTATAACCCATCAGTGCTCTCAATGGTGACTAAGGATCAGATCTATGAAGACATCACTCGTTTTTTCTCCTCAACTCTGGGTAACCAAACTCTTCAATTTATAGCCAGTGCTTATACAGAAGGCTTTCCTGATGGACAGACCAATTATAATATGAGTAAGGGTTTGCTCAAGTCTTCCGCACATGCATTTGGAGATGCGGCCATCACTTGTCCAACAATATTGTTCGGCACAGAATTAGTAAAGAGTTCTGCATTCAAAGGAACGGTATATCAATACAGACTCACTTATGCCAACTCTAAGTCAATATCGTATGGCAGCCAATGGGCAGAAGCCGAGCACACAGACGAACAGCCGCTTGTCTTCGGCAGACCATTGAATGAGTTGTCTAATAATTGGACGGTTGAGGACAAGACTATTAGTGAAGTCTTTATGAAGATATGGATTGAGTTCGCAAACAATGGGTTTGTATTAATACAGACATAAGTTTAGTATTAAGTCATTGAACTCATTGATAGAAAACTGACTCTATTTGATGGCAACCTTTGGCCAGAATATAGACTGAAAGCCGACGGAAGTCCTAATGTTTCTTACGTTGATTTGAATCCAATGTTAAATAATTCTCAAGAAGTCCGTATCGACAGATATCTCGGAACCGATGGCTTCACTCCAAGTGTTATCAATAATTGTCTGCAGTTTTGGTCACAAATATTGATCGATAAAACCAATTATTCAAACTTTGCTCTCAATCTTCAAATCAATAATAATTTAATTATAAATTTAATAATTATTTTTGTAATCAAATTCATGATATTTTAGTCAATTTTGAAGATAAAGAAAATCACTGAAATACTTACTTAAAAACTTTTTTATTGAAATTAAATGTTCTAGTAACTAATTTCAAACTTATCAAGTTATTAACTATCAGGCAAATTTTGTTTTACAAGAGTCAAGTCATATACAATTTAATTACTTTTTTAAAGTCTTTCATTTATCAAACTTTTGAATGAATGATATATTTTTCAATCAAATTAAATTTAAAAATAATTAATTAATGAATTATTAATTAATTAATGAATTATTTTTAGTGTCAAAACCATTGAAGTCAATTGGCCCACAGATTGGACCAAATTTTTCATAGTTGAAAAAAATTTTGAGTCAAACTAAGAATAATCCAGTTCAAATAATTTTCAACTCACTCTCAACTATTACTAAGAAATGGTCCAATTGACTTCGATGGTCAAAACTGTGACTCAAACTTTTGACTAAAAGAGTGTAACGTTGTATACGAATGACACGTATTGGCGCTCAAACATGTGATTACATCAGGTTTTAAACAAATTCAATGAAAACAAAACAATAAATAATTTGTTTTTAATGTTATTTTGATTATAATTAATGAAAATAATTACTAATATTTTTGACAAACACTTGAATCACAATAACATATCATTGAAATTACAAACAAATCATTTGATTAATAGTTTAATTGATTTGAAAGTCGAATGAAATACAAACAGAGTTTCACTCAAATCGATGGTAAATATGACTAAACGATCCGCGGATTACGACTCCGACGACGACCAGATCTCATCTTCAGATGAAGACAACGGTAACTTCAAAAGGCGTCGAAGACACCACTCGAGTGGTGATGACTCAAAGACAGACGAAGACTTTGTCACTAAAACTCTCCAATCATTCAACACATCAGAGGTAAGCAAACCATTAAAAGTGTTGGACAATAGAGTCGACACTCAAAAGGAGAAACAACTGATCCAAAAACAAAGACAACTCAATGAGAAACTGTCAAAACTACCCAAATATGACGATCTGTTCGACAATTCAGCCGAAGATTGTTTACAAAGCAATGCAATCAACACATCCAGTGTTACAAATGAGGCCAAACCCAAAGACGTACCAAAAGAGAGGAAAACCACTACTATTGAAGTGGCTGACGATGAAGTGGACTCTTTGGCCGGCGGTGACACTAAACAAGGTTTGCAGCCATTTGTTGAGGAAGTGCTCATTTAATTAAGCCTTGATTTTTCAGTTTCAAAACCCGAACCAAAACCCAAAACAAATGATCCGCGACTCAGACGTCTCGAAAGATTCAGTGAACCCGAGACTGAGGCCACTCCATTAGTTGCCGCTATAAGTGGACAGGCGTTGGTTAAAAAGGTTAGCGATCTGTTGAACGCACGAAAGCCATTGGAGGCATACACTGCTCTTAAGGCAGATGTACAGCCATTACAGCTCCACAAATATCAGGACCTTTTGTTGGTTATGGCAAAAGACTGGTTCCCATCTCTGATCGACAACGCATTCGATCCGAGAGCCGTTTGGATTGAATTATCACTTCTGATCAGATTCAGTGATCTTATGAGAGATGTGTTCGCAACAAAAGTTAAGTCCAAAGAGTTTTGGGAATCCGTTATAACATCGATCGAGAAGTTTATCGAAGAGTCGCGAATCAGAGAAATTGTAAATCACTTTTCAAATGATTAGTCAAATGTTTAATTGATTTTTGATATTTATCCCTATCCTATGTATAGCTCACATGTATTACGAAATTGCGTTGGATTTTAGTGAAAGACATTCGTCACTATTTAATCACTGAAGACGTGAAGATCAGTACGAAAGTGAGTGCTATACTTTTGGACCATAAGATCAAATTAGACTCAAAACGGGCCCAACACAGGCGAGACATAGAGAAGTCAGCCCAGTTATTACCGCCGCCCAGAGCTGTGCAACCTTTAGCCCCACCTCCACAAACCCAAATTCCTATAATCATTGGCTGTCCATCAGTTCCACAAAAGCCTAAACCAAGTGATCCATTCAACGATGAAATGATAAACCCATTCGTCTCGACATCCATTCCAATGCCATTCGCGTCAAACGCTCCGAATGAAAAGCGAAACATTAATCAAGTATTGGAGTGTCTCACAAACGAACAGTACTATAAACTTGTTCAAATGTTGGACAGACATACTCGCACTGATCACGCTTTCATTGAACATATAGGACAGGCGTTGAGGTATTCCTAAACACTTACATAATTAGCAATTATTTTAAAGGAGTTTTGTTCTGTTTTTAGGCTTTTTGTGGAAAGGAATCCAAAATACAGTGTATTCACAGTCTATCAGAAACTTCACGACACCTTCCGCTTGAATTTAGTTGACTTCAACACTACGGGAAAGGATGACAAACGACTCGAAACCATATTTGAAAAACTGTTGAAACAATTTCACGCAACAGTTATGTATAATCCAAAGGAATGGATCCAAATTCGAGACCACACACGTACTGAAAAATTCAGGGAACACTTCAAAGTCGAAAATCCCTTCAATGAGAAATTCGTTGCCATTAAACACAACATTATCATCGATTGCGGATATTTCTCGGAGGGACTCGTCATTAACTACACTGCTATTGAAGAGGATATACCACTTATGGCCCAAAATGTTATTCTTAAAGATCCTCGAATTGAGTTAAGGGCAGAACTGTTAGTCGACTGTCCAGAAGTGATTCTATTGGATGAACCGGTAGTGGGAATGTTCTCACCCAACTCATCCTCACCAGACTCACCCTCGAGTAGCCCACCAGACAATATGAGTAGCCCTTCAGATGAGGAAATACCACCGAAAGAAATGGCCGAAAGTGTTATTCTCGAAGAACCTCGAATTGAGTTAATGGCAGAACCGATAGTTAATACTCAAGAAGTGATCAAAAGTGATATCAAAGATACTAATAATAAGCGTATAATTAAATTATCGAAAACGCCGTACAATATGTCTGAACTCAAATCGATCCGCCGTCGGGTGAGTCTCTCCTCAGATTCTTCAGACGACAGCGAATAAAACGAATCATTTAATGACTTAATCTTAAGTCACATCAGTTTGTGTTCAAAATAATAGTCATTGTTTTTAAAAAAAATTGTTTTCTATTTTAATTTCTATTTTAATATCGAATTAATAACTTTTCTCTCAATTAATAAAAGATTGCAATCATTTCATAATCGAATCGATTATAAAATTCTTGTTATTTTTGAAAACATTAATAACTAATGTTTTAAAGACTAAACTCTTAGACAAATATACGAATTAATGGTTTAATACAGGGATACCTTTAGGGAGGGGTTCAGCTGGTTTCCTCCCCCCATGGCTAAAAAATAACATTACGTCTATGGGAAACCCCCTCCCTAGAATTTTGGATGATTTTAACATTACAGGTATAGCCCCCCTCGGGTTTTCAAATTTTAACATTACGTCTATGGGAGGCCGCCATTTTGTCCGCCATTTTTAGTCGCCTGACCCCCTCCCAAGAATCAAAACCCGAGGTTATCCCTGGTTTAATGTCAGGAATTGTCATCGATTGCCCAAGATAAATTTAGAATAACACATCAAAAAAACTATGTCAGTGCTGAGCAGTGGTTGTCATGCGCTCCAGTCATGCGCTTTCAAAGGGCTTTGCAGTGAAGTGAAGGTAAGTGTTCTGCTCTTACACTCAAACTTTGCCTTTAAAACACTGACGACATTTTGTCGATAAAAACTTTTAATTATTATTAATATTTTAATTATTAATAGAAATAATCGGAAATTAGTGGACAATTGTCTGAACACTTCTTAGGTTTGTATCGGTTTTAATGGTTTATGTATTTTGAAGTGAACTCAGACTTTGATTAGTGTTTTGAGTGATCAGTCTTTACGTCTGTTTGCAGTTTGAAATGATGTGACAGACTGTGAGTCGTCTCCCAATTGAGTGCAAACCTCAGTTGTGAGGAAAGACTGACTGAACATAGAGAGAGAGTGTAAAAATGGCTGTCCTTATCTCAAGCAAAGACTCATCTAAAGTGACACAGGTGATCGCTACGCCAGGCCAAGGACCCGACCGACCCCAAGAGGTGTCCTATACTGACACCAAAGTGATCGGCAACGGCTCATTCGGGGTTGTATACCAGGCCAGACTCGTGGACACCGCAGAAATGGTTGCCATCAAACGTGTATTACAGGACAAGAGGTTCAAAAATAGAGAACTTCAGATAATGAGACGATTAGACCACCAAAACATCGTTAAACTCAAGTACTTCTTCTACACCAGCGGTGAAAAGGTATGCAAACCATTGATTGTCTTCCGTTTAGCGTTAATATCGAATAATTGGATCAATTTATTGGACATACTTTTTATTGAACTGTTCTAATAATCAATGATCTCATCCTTTGATATCGATTATTGTCTTATAGAAAGATGACGTTTACCTCAATCTCGTACTGGAGTTCATACCCGAAACGGTGTACCGAATGGCGCGACACTATTCTAAGTCAAAGGTCCCGCTGCCGACCCTCTCTATCAAACTCTATATGTATCAACTGTTCCGGTCGTTGGCTTACATCCATTCACTGGGTATTTGTCACAGAGATATCAAACCACAGAATCTATTAATAGATCCAAATAGTGGTGTTCTTAAACTAATCGACTTTGGAAGGTATGCCCTCAAAAATTGTGCACTTTTTGTATGTGTTCTCACAATTATCTAATTTCACTTTTTTGGTCAATAGTGCAAAACATTTGGTGAAAGGAGAACCTAACGTATCGTATATATGTTCCCGATATTATAGGGCACCCGAACTGATATTCGGTGCCACCGATTACTCAACAATGATCGGTATGTTTGACGATAATTATTAAAATTCTTATAATTAATATTTAATCAGTAATTTTGTGTCGAGAAAAGTGTTTTTGAAACTAAGAGTCCAAATGTTTGTAACGATAACCTCGTTTAGACTAAAAGACTAAACAATCGCATCCATTAAGTTTTAGTGGTATTTCCAAAGTGTTTATCTATTTTTAGTCACGTCAGCAATCAATCACTTTCCTTGATATTACCGTTTTTAACCATTCAATTCGACATGTCGAATTAACTGATCCAGCACCTTTTTGGTCAAAACATTCAGTTACCATGTCGAATTAAATGGTTTAATTCGACACCCTTCCTGAGTGACTACTTAATTGGACATGTCGAATTAAGACATTCAATAATCGATCTTTTGTTTCAGAATTATTTATTTTCAATCAAATGTTTGTTAATTAGAATTTCTGACTCGGAATCACTCAATGATCGATCAGATAAGTCTTGGTATTTAACACTCATTTTTGATAATTTTGATCAAACAATTGAAAGCATGGATTCACAGGAAATGAGTTGAAACTAAAAATTTCAATCACCAAAAAACTTTTTTACAGTTTTTATTCTGACTTTACTTATGTGATCACTGATCAGTTAATTCGACATGTCGAGATAGCCTCCCATAACAACCCCAGTTGCCATGTCGAATTAAACGGTTTAATTCGACACCTTTCCTGAGTGACGACTTAATTCGACAATGTCGAATTGAATGGTTAAAAACGGTAAATATCATATCATTTATCATAAACTATCAAATGATAAGTTTTTCACTAAAATTTCTTATTTTCTCTCAAATTGATTGAAGAAAATTATTCCATATTTTGTTTTCAATTAAATTAGTTTTCAGTAATCGAGTCATTGCTTTAAAAAATTCATCTTGTAATTGATTAGTTGTTTATTGCAATTCTTGTAAACTTTGGATGAAAGTATCAAGGTACAAGGTGTTTACGCCATATTTGCGATATGTTAGTCAAATGACTTATTCTGAGTCAGTTCACAGTTATTTCATTGACATAAGCCTTGAATTTAATTATTAATCATTTTTTCACTGAATTTATCGCTCATTTTTAACACATTATCTCTATTTCAATACAGATGTCTGGTCTGCGGGATGTGTTTTAGCGGAACTAATGTTGGGTCAGCCCATCTTTCCGGGTGATAGTGGTGTCGACCAATTGGTCGAAATAATCAAAGTATTGGGAACTCCGACCAAAGACCAGATAAAAGAAATGAATCGCAATTACACTGAATTCAAATTCCCTCAAATCAAAGCCCATCCCTGGCAAAAGGTATGCCTCTAATCATATGACTTGCAATAGGTTTTTGACACCACATGTGCTCTCCTTTTACTGATAACATATCTGATGTTCTAATCTGTAATATTTTTTTATTATCGGTTAAAACCGCTAATTATGAAATTATTGCAAACATTCTTAAAATGTGAACAAAAATCTTATTCTTTTATAACTTTCAAAAATTCTTAATTATTTCAATAAAATTCTCTTTTATACGAATAGGTGTTTAGAAGCCGTACTCCCACCGAAGCCATACAATTGGTTACACAAGTATTGGATTATACGCCGTCTTCACGATTAACGCCACTCCAAGCCTGTGCACATCCCTTCTTTGATGCGCTACGAGACCCAGGCACACGATGGCAAAACAACCAAGAGCTTCCTCCTCTGTTCGATTTTACAGAACAGGGTAAGTAATTCATAGAAAATTTGTTTCCCAATTATTAGTCAATTCATGAAATAAAACAAACGATTGTTTTTCATATGTATTCAGTTGTCTCTGATTTGCATCAAATGAATCATTGTTTTCAATATAAACTTTCCGTAGAAACTGATTGAGTAATCGATTGCTTCCAACACTTCCTTTGCATTTGTTATAAATTAGAGAAAAAAAACAGAATAAGAGCACAGATTTTGCAATCAATCAAAAGCTTAATCATTCATCATTCAACGTATTAAATACAATTTTGTGTTTTTGTATGTATGTAACCTCAAAACTGAGAGTGAGGGTAGAGGTGTGTGTGTGTGAGGGTGTAGATGTGGGTAGAGGTGTGGGGTGTGGAAGAGGTGAGGATTAGAGAGAGCAAGAGAGAGAGAGAGAGAGAGAGAGAGCTAGAGAAAGAAAGCGAGAAAGAGAGCGAGAGAGAAAGCGAGAGAGAGCGAGAGAGAACGCTAGAGAAAGAGAGCGAGAGAGAAAGCTAGAGAAAGAAAGCGAGAGAGAAAGCTAGAGAAAGAAAGCGAGAGAGGACGAGAGAGAGAGAGAGCGAAAGAGAGCGAGACGGGGTATCTAGTTGTAATTAATGTTAACTTTGTCTTCATATGCCTTTCAAGTCCTTGAAATTAGTTCATCGAATTCAATGAACTGTTGGATCAGATCATGTGATTCAAGCCATTTGTTAATTGGGTTTTCAATTAATAACTGTTATTCTTATCGCTTGATTGAGTCAATCAATACTTTTTTCAAACTTCTCACGTATTTCTATATTTAACACAAAAACTGATTCACATTATTATTGATATTATTTATAGAACTAAAGTCTGAGCCGTCACTGAAGTCAAGACTTATTCCCTCGCATTTCATTGATAAGCCGATGGTGTGTCCAAAAGGTGTGTCCGCTACCAGTTCGTTATCAGATATAACCGAGGATTTCGGTAACGCTTCCACTTCTTCGGATTTTGTACCCTCTGCTAATGAAGGCATTCAATCGGGAGAGGGTCTGACCCCCGGCACTGACCATCAGGAATGACCGTCTTTTTTGGCCAAATTTTGACTATTCATTGAATATTGATTTGCCGAAGAATTGATCAAATATTTAGGGCAAAACAAAGATATTCTTCTATCACATCACATCACACTATATATAAAAAGCTGTATATAAAAGCTGTATATAAAATCCTATATCCCTGATTTTCAGGAAAAATCCCTGAGACAAGTTATTGCCCTCTCCTATTGACCAGTCATTGGTGTGTTGTGAGCACATGTTTTTGTTTGAGTTGTGCTCAAAATAATTGTCAAATAAATATTCAATTTATTAGAGTGAGTGAGTGAGAGAGCGATAGGCTAAAGGAGGCAAATTGTCGGCCACGAGAGTATCAGTTTCGGTGATAATTTCGGTAATATTGACCACGAGAGGGTTGACTTGTTTTATTATGATTCTTATAAATATTTATTGTAATTAAGTTTTGATTCAAAGTAATCCTTAAGACGTGTTTTGCCCTAAAAATGGCATTCAATTAAAATAATCGTTTCATTGATTAGTTTTTTTTTGATTGAAACCACTTTTTTGTAACATTTTGTTCGACACTTATTTCACTTTTAAATCATTTTCAAAAAGGGTTTTAACGACAAATCAATTGTTTTATAATTTATTGTTTTTTAAATCCAGATTTCAATCAACGCTTAGAGTCGACTAAACTAATCAACTGATTGTCCGGATTTGTAGATAAAGTTTTGATTTTTCATTGATTTTCGAATAAAATTTAAATTTTTGCGAAACTTATATTGAATTTATGCAAAATTTATATAAATAAGAATAAATTACCTATGGAAATCCTCTCTTAATCATACTAGATAACCCGTCTCTCTTTTTCGCTCTCTCTCGCTCGCTCTCTCTCTCTCTCGCTCACTCTCGCTCTCTCTCGCTTGCTCTCTCGCTTGCTCTCTCTCGCTTGCTCTCTCTCGCTTGCTCTCTCTCTCGTTTGCTCTCTCTCTCTCGCTTGCTCTCTCTCTCGTTTGCTCTCTCTCTCTCGTTTGCTCTCTCTCTCTCGTTTGCTCTCTCTCTCTCTCTCTCTCTCTCTCTCTCTCTCTCTCTCTCTCTCTCT
>JAQGCQ010000923.1:0-11139 GCA_034699945.1 Chamobates pusillus
CTTTAAAGTCATTAATATAAAAAAATTCTGAATTGTCTCCAAATTAAAAGTTTTCAACAAAATTACACCAAAATTTTCTTCTCATGTTTTTGACCCAAAATAAGAGTCGTGTAAATGGTTTTGAATATTAGATAATTTGTTTTTCAGTGGTTCTGGAATTCGATATAATCGACAATATTTGGGAAAGTAATCACCAGAACTGTTGAAAGACGAGTTCAATAAACACGACATAAAACATGAAATTTCGTTTATTTAGCCCTCAATTCAATACAAGGCATGACATCTAATAAGACATCAATTCTTTTGAGGGAACAAACATTTTTTAAAAACGTTTATATCCTGATAGGATGATCAAGGTTATTTATATCAGTATTAATCAACAATTTGAAAGTGAAATAATAGAAACATTAATTATGCTAATATTGATTTATAAAAAATAGAGCTTGGATAGTTAAAATAAACTTCAAGTTTGGTAGTTTGAAAAAACTTAATTTTTCAAATATAGTTATTAATCTTGATCATCATTCGCTTTAAGAGGAGATTAATGTCATTCTGCAAATAGCACACAAAATGGGATATTTTATAAGCAATTGGAGAGTCAGCTAAAGATCACCACAAATAACATACAAAATACTCATTTTTCTAGACTTGAGAACATTTTTTCGTATCCATTACTTTCTCTCCTCTTCTCTCCATTTTGATTCAATTCATATGAATGATGAGAGAAAGAGAGAGAGAGAGAGAGAGAGAGAGAGAGAGAGAGAGAGAGACCTCAGAACTGGAATACGAATTGCATGTCATTCTTGTGATCGCATATCAATTTCATAAAGGAATGTGTGTTTTTAGAAACGTCTTAACAGTTAATATCATGTCATTCCTCATGTCTTAGTTTTTGCACTTATGCTAATGATTGACGTTTTTTCAAAATTAACTGATAGTCTCACAAATGGACTTTAAATAGCATTTTACTCATCAGTCCTTAAAAACTGTATTAATTATGGATTAAGTCTCTTATGAAACGCATATTAATTATATACTTAATTGAAATACTTTGGCATTACTTTCACTAAAATATGAATGAAATTTCAATTTTTATTTAAATACAATCTATTTTAGATTAAAATGTTAATAAATATGGGTTTCTAGAATTTTTAAGACATACAAGTACAGTATTAACTACTTTTTTATTCATAATTTTTAAAAATCCATTTCGATGTTTCAAAGGCTGTGTTATCTCTAACTTCGAGTTGAATACAAATATTGAAGAGTTTTTAACAGAAAATGTTTTTCTCTGTATTTATTTATTTAGTTTGAGAGCAGTTTTATCCGATGGACGGGTAGATGAGTGACGCAAAAGAGTAGAGACTCAGTAAACGGTATTTACATTTGAGCTCTTCGTATGATATCTCAGAAACAAATAGAACGACAGTTATCTGAAGAGAGAGGCTTTTGCCGAAAGTATTGGACTCACTCTCAGACACTCAGAGTATTTGCCGCTCAGACCAGTATTGACCGAAACACCAGAAATATATTGTTTGTTGTGTTTTGTCAGCTCTTATATCAAACGCTTTTATTCGGCGAAACCTTTACGTTATATACGATTAAACAGATGCCCATATTTCCACATTTAATATTCAGCCTTTTGGAGGGGATCGCCACACATCATACACACAACCGATTGATTTTCTCAACGATCAAAGCGTTCATAATTTCAGTTGATTAAAGTCCTTTCACTCATTGCTTAAATTTAGCAAGCATATTCTAAGCATATTGTTAGCTATCGGTTTGGGTTCTCAAAAAGCATTAGTTGTTCACTGAGTTGTTTGGCTATTCCTGTGCTTATATGCGACCAAATGATAATGCATTTAAACCACTACTAGTTTTCGTCGACCGTTTTCTGTGTATAAAATGTCAGTTCTGTGTATTCCTAGTGAAGTGCTTTTCACTTATTTGCATTGCATGACTTGATTCACACTCTTGAGAGCCTTTTAATTATATTCATCTCATTCTCTTCCATATAATTCCCTAATAATACTCACTTTAATCCCTTTCATAGGCTATGGAGTAACACATTATATATAAATATATTGTTTATTATTAAACTTAAGATATATTTCTCTCATTTCTATTACTATTTTAACTAAACTTTTGTCTCCTGTAATAACAAAAATTATTATTATTTCGTTTTTAATTAGTTTTTGGATAAACATTGAGTTCTCATTCCATAAGAATAAGAGACAAATTGTAATGAATTCAAATGTTTTAGTCCTTTGTTTTGATATCACTGTCCGCATAAATGTTGTTATTTTAGTCTCTCATTTGAATTATGCGACTATTCTTAACATTTAATTAATTAAAACTCAACAAAAATATATTTATATGAAAATGCTTTTAGAATTCAATCGATTTATGTGTTTCGCAACCATTTCATGATTTTTTGATGAGAATATTTAAGTTTAGTTTTCATATTCAGTCATAAATTCATTTGTTATCAAATATTAGTTGAATTTTTCATTTCTCTCATTTGATCTCATTTTTACAAGAATTTGAATAAACTCTTTAAGCCTTAATTTATTTAATTTTTCGGTTATATGTCTAATGAAAAATGTAATTATTATTTATTTAGAGACTAATTAAGACTAATTTCGCGACTCAAAGATGAAGAGAAAAGGAGGGGAGGGGAGGGGAGGGGAGGTTAGGAGAAAGAGAGGGAGAGAAACGAAAATTTTATCAAAAATGATTAATAAGTTTTAGTGAGCAATGAATTGAAAAATTATTTGCAATAAAGTATTCTATGAATGATTGCTAAAAATGCTTGGAAAATATTTCTATATTTTGAATGCATTTCTTTAATTAACTGATAGTTTATTCGTTAATGAAATCGATTATTATTTGCATTGAATCCAAAAAGTAGAGTATATTCCAAATGATTGCGAGCTTTGAATGAATATAACGGATGAGTTAACCGAACAAAATAGACAAAACTCTGCACCGAATATAGCATAAGATCTCAACTATTAGTAGCATTACATCCGTTTTAGTGCGGACCCCAACACATAGTTATCTGAGTAAATGTGTGGCCCAAAGCGTTTTTGTGTCTCTCCCGTCGCTATCACTTGAGTCCCATCCATAATATGAGTGTTTTTGTGTTCTCATTCGGTTTGATATTAAGCGCAAACTCCGATCGCATTCACCGGTAGATCGAGAAAGTGAGCGCACAACTGAGCAAAGCATACCATACGGCACAAGCATAGCATCTGTGCTCTCACTGATTCACATCAATCGTTTCCAGTATTTGGTTCTTCAGAATAAATAAAACCAAATAGTTATCAATTATTAATTAACATTATTTATAACTTATATTTGAGTTTTTGTGTATTTGTCGACCAATTCATTGAACATACATTTATTGACAATTTTTAATAATATTTAAATATTGTGTTTCCTTCCAAACAGACTTAAAGACAACTGAAAACATTATTTTGATTATTTTCGGAAAGGATTGGAAACAATCCAGTAATCAATAATAAAGACTTTGATTGGGGGCGAGGTTTGGCACAAATACTTCAATCTTTGAGTTTTGATTTCGCACTTCATTTCGCAAACATCTGAACATAAACTTGAACTTCAAAACTGTGAAAAACTAATTCTTGTGTTAAATAATACTTTGAATAAGACTTATTCGACCAACTCTATAAAAAATAGACTGACATTGCTTTGATTTGACGTCAAGTGTTTTGTGTATTACATGATTGACATCGCAATCAAGACATCAGATTAGAGGTAAGACTTGTTAAAAAAATTGTGTCTTTATATAAATGATTTTACTATAAAATAATTAAGAAATTTTCGCTAATCTATTCATTAATAGCCAACAAATGTAGTACTGATTTATATATAAAACAATTATCTGTAAAACGGACTGAATATGTTATAACTGAGTTGATTAGTGTTTCCGATTCTCTTGAGGACTTGTTTTTAATTCAGAATTACACCAACTTTTGTCCTCTGATTTCATGCTATCATTTGTTGTGAAGAGTAGTCAGGTTTTAGAAAAAAACGTAAGGAAAGTGATTAAACTTTTTTTTCTAGTTTTAGATTTTTTTTCAAGACTTGAGGCGAAAAACATTTGTTTTTAATGTCAAACTGTTGTGTATTTTACTGAATCTTTTTTTGTTGAGCCATTGGTCTAAAAGTTTGCGAAAACAACTCTGGATATCCTATTAGTGAAGAAATGAAAAACTATCCCTAATTATCGGAGTATTATATCAAAAGTTTTCCCAACTTTTTTTTTCTCTTAATTAGTATTGTCTTATCTCAGGTCTGATAAATGGACTGACATTTGAAATATTTTGTCCAATAATGAGTTGTCTCACTATTTTTCAAACTTTCATTAAATTCATTATAAAATTTAACATTTGTTTCGATATTATTTGAGACTTTCTGTGAGGAAACACTTTTCTTATTTTTGAAGACAGAATTCGTGTCTATTTTATAATAGATTTGTTGAAGTAATCACTTCTTACAAAAAAGTATGACTTAGACTTAGATTGGACTTCAAATTGAGAGGAGTCTCGTTATTCTCACATTAATTCTTTGGTACTCTTTTGAAAACTAGAATCCAATTTATTTTAGGAAAAACTACTCATATTTTCATCATTTGATTCCAAATGTTTTCTTACTTTTTATATATATTTAACTCAATCCTAAGTTTTGAAAAGTTTTGTTACTTTTTTAATCCATTATTTATTACAGGTTTAGTTGAAATTCTCATTTAGGATTAGGTTTACTCTTTGAGGTCAACTTATTTTGACTTATCGTCCTTAAGATGTTTTATCTTAAACTCTATGACTTCAATCATTTTTTTAGTTTCATTAATATTCATATTATTTTATATTTGAAATTTAGTCAATAGTCTTAAGAATTTAGTCAAGTATTCTGAGATTTGAAGAATTTATTTTCAATATTCAAATCAAACAACTCTTCACAAGTGTTGTCAAACAAAGACTATCTCTGAAGTGCTGTTCAATGCGTTTATAATTCGAAACGTTTTGAATAAAAACAAAAATTCTTTCCATTTTTCTTATTGAAGATCAGAGGAAATCTAAACTGACATTCAATGACTTCTAAAGTAATCAATAAATGATTGAATAAAATATTTGATTTATAACAACAACTCTGATCTGTCTATAAATTCAAACGAAAGAGAAATAGTAATAAAAATGATTTTGCATTTCGAAAGTTAGAAGAAATCTTTTGCAAAAATTCATATATATTTGAAAAATCATATCAAATAAATATCCTTTTTGTGTATGAGTCCAATACATTGCACCTGTCATTTATGGATACATGTGTGGACTCACATTTATTATAGTTTTCTTCCATTTTATATTAGTTTCTAATCCGAATCCCTCTCCTCCTCCCGTTCCTCTTTGCACTTATGGCCACTAAAATCAAAGGTGAATTGCATTTCTCTGTTCAGTTGTGTTAAATTTTATTAACAATTTAAGCCCTGTGCTGGCACTGGTCACAGATGCTGTCATTATTGCTAATATTGTACTGAAAATTCTTGACTATTCGTATTCAGAGCCCATTCTCTAATCCAGTCCTCTATTGTCTGAGTGACGACCATATCGTATGTATTGTAATGTTTGTCGCAAAACATTTCGACTTTTGTGTCCTCTCTTTCATCACATCTATCAATGAATTGCAAACATTTTTGATATAACTTTCAATTTGAAACACTTATTGCATTACGACTTCAGTTGTAATCAAAATAATTTTTGCTGTCGTCTAATATCTGAACAGATGTACTGAAAATTAAATATATTATTATATATTCTCATAATTTCATTCAAAATATTAATGGAATACAAAATTTATTCAACTCTTAATTCTTTTGTCACTTATTTTCTTGAAATGATTTTTAAGCCAAATGTTTTCGTATTTTCTTTCCAATGTATTGAATATATGCTTTCATTCATATTTGAAAAGTGTTTCTAAATATAAGGAGAATAGAGAGGAATGTATACATCGCCCGAAGCCATCCCTTCAATGTTTTAGACTGTTGTGCAACCATTGACTCACAATTGTATTCATGTATTTCAAAGTGAGGGAAACTTATAAAAACTGATAACTTTTCACGTTTTTGTTACTTATTTTTGATAATTCAAATCGCTTTTCATTTTCCAGGAAAGAGAAAGGAGACGATAGGAGAAGGGAGAGGAGAGGGAGAGAGAATGAGCATTGAATAAAGTGAAGACAATTATGAATCAATCACTTATTCTATACGTAATTCAGTTATAAGTGTTTCAATGATTTAAATTCAAATGTATTTCATTTACCGACAAATTCTTGGAAAATTCTATTGGAATTTAAAATACTTTCAAAAGCTATTAATTTATTTTCATTTTTTTCAAACGTTTATTTCAATTGCAATTAACCTATTATTGGGAGACCTCTTAGGGTTCAGACGATTCATTGTAAAGAAGTCATGATTTTTTTCCAAATACTAATAATTTTTAAAAGTTTTGACAAAATTCTCAGAACTCTAATGGAGTCCAAAAGATAAACATTTTAAATGTAAAAAATGTAAAATTACTTCTTATCTCTAAATTTGGATTTATTTTATTTCAAAATTTTAGTGTAAAAGTTATTAAAATTTTTCCAAAGAAACATATTTTCGTTAATTTGTAATCTAATCTCATTTTCTGTAGAAATGGATGAAAATATGTCAGAATTCTGTGCTTTTTTTTTGTACTGAAAAATGGAAAAAATTAATTATTTATACAAAAGATAAGTTTTTCTTCAGAAGTGCGAAATATATTGGTTTTGATGTTAGAAATAAAAGAGGAATTTCTTCAGTCTTTGAATTCTACGCTTATAATCACATTTGGAGTCTTAAAAGACTGAAGTATTGCCAAAAAGTGAAGAGAATTTTCAATTAAGTGTAAAGAATGAAATCGCAGTAATATTTTATTTTACAATAAGTTTTTGCTCCGACACCGAAAAAAGCAGAAGAATTGATGGCTTGAATTTCATTTCATTAGACGCCGAAAAAAATATTTCCTCCACTATTTCATACCAGGGTTACCAAGGTGTGGTCACTTGTGCAGTGATATGCTGTCCCGTGGCTAGCCGTTTATGTGATGTACTTTAGTTTTCTCGAGAATTTCATCACAATATTTATATTTCTCAGAATTTCAATTAAGATAATTGATAATTGAAATTATGTTTTGAATATCTTGCACATCTATATTTTCAAGTGATTTATTTGTGATTCACGTCTTTCGGAAATCCTTTCCTATGGTCTCAACTCTTTTTCTATTCATTCACTTCTTTTTTACTTATTTATTGTGTTGTCTTCAAAGAAAGGAGAAAAAAATGTAAGTTTGGAAAGACATGTCTCCTCAGAAATCAATTGAATGTAAAGTCTGCCCTTCAATATAGTAGTCAATAGACTGTTCACTATTTGTTTTCTTGAGAATTGACTTTCAAATTGACTGTTGATTTGAAAGTTTTTATGCGATATTCTTCAGGTGAATGATTTCGGAATTTTCATTTGTGCCGTCATTTTCAATGTCTATTAACAGTTGATTTGCTAAATAAGTGACCCCTCTCATACCTCTCTCTTCTACCCCTCTCCCAACCCTCTCTTTTCATATTACGTTTGATTGCTTTTCACTGACAACTCATTTCTTTTCATCAGTCAATTATTCATTGAAATTGAATTCAAGTATTCACTAAATTTACTTCATTTTGACAACAAATCAAGTGATGGAATAATCAATAAAATAATTCTCGATTTTTTTCCTGTTTGAGTTGAGGTCAAATCACTTTTACATTATTTTAGAATTGAATTGTTGAATATTTTCTAATCTTGGATAATATATTAGCTATAATCGGATTCACCCAATTCTAGAGAAATTGAAGATTTTTTTTATATAAAATAAATTTTAATCCTCTGATCAAAAGATTATAAATCTTTTTTTTCACTAAAATAAATGAGAATTAAAGAAATTCTAATTTTTTTCAACAAAACATTTCAGACAAGCATTTAATGAACAGAAATGAAGAGCTTTTAATCCCTGGAAAAAGTTGAGCCAAACAGACGTCTAATTAACTGAATCTTCATTTTTTAATTCAGATTAATCTCTATTTTCATTAATAAATAGTCCTAAAAAGTTGGAAAAATACATGAATAGTATTCCCGAAGAGAATATGGCTTTTAATATATGGCTTATCTAACATTTGAAAAGGTTTTGAAGTTTTTTAAATAAAAATATATTTCACTCTAAGGTATATAAGTTGAGTAGAAAATCAATGTTTCATACATTTGATAAACTGAACAGAATATTATTTTTTTAGAAAGTATTCCAACAAAACTTATGTTCAAATATTTCGCGATAAATATTTTGTTGGTTGCGTTCAGAAAATTGCTGTTCGGAGACAATAGAGTTATTGTTTCCAAAGCGACACAAATTTGATTTTCTATTTAAGACTCGAAATAATTGTTGAAATAATAAAAATTTTCGGCACTTTTGATAAAAAAGGCATTCATGAGTCATGAGAAACATTCCTCTCCCAAAACGACTACCATAAATAAGGATGGTTACTTTTGAATACAACAAATTTTCACAGATCTTAAAATAAATTTTGAAATGAAATTGAAATTTAATATTCAAATCAATTAAATAAGCGATAGTTTTATATTTAAAAACAATTAAAAACTCATTTTCTAAACTTTATATGAAAACTGTAAATACAAGACTGAAAAATATAATCGATTGGAGTTTATATTGATTTTCAAAATTGAAAAATACTAAAATATATGAAACATAATGTTGGCTAAAGGAAAGGTAGATCTGTTTGCTTAGAAGTCAAACCATTCCCCCTTTTTAATAAATGACTGAATTTTATGATTAAAGACTTCTTTATAAATCTGAGGGAAAGTCTGTTCTTCTGATCGGACGACGCATACAAACGACACACGCCTTCAGTTCTATTGTTATAAAACATTAGAATATTTTTTATTCAAAAAACTGTTGAATAAACCGATTTCTATGAAATACTTTTTATGACTGAAAAAAGGGAAAAATATTTTGACAATTGAATTATTCTTGCTAAAATGAACTCTTTTACAGAAAATGGTCTGAATTGGGTCTGTGCTCATAAGACAAACACAACTATCCCGAAAATGGGGCACACATTGCATGTGTGATATCAAAATACAAACTCTTTTTTAAAGCTATTGAATGTGTGTTTTGTGATTTGATTGAATATTTTTCACTCTTTTCTATTGTTCTTTTTGTGTCGACTCTACTTTTGCTTTTGTTAAGTGTCGGTCGAGTTAACCAATTAGTCCATTGATCTGTAAACCTATTGTCAATTGAGTCAATCCTATCCTGTCCTCAGAGTATAGTCTAAAATAGATTTATGTGTCGAACGAGTGCTGAACCTAACTGATAAATATATTTTTGAATAGTTTTCTACTGAACTCAATAGCAGTTTATCACAAATTATTTCTTTATTGTTATATAATATCACTTTTGAAAAATTAATATTATGTGCAAAGAGTGTAAAATTTGGGATAGGGGTTAAGGTCTGTCCTCAACATGCAATGGGTTGCACTCCTTTCCCAATGTGTGAGAAAAGTCACATTCAATTCAATTTAATAGTTTTGAGATATGGTGTGAAAACTGATATTTCAATTCATTCGTTGATCTTTCAATTGAAATAAATTAATCTCTAAATGAAATCTCAATAACTCTATGATTCCATTCATAATAGGATTGAAAGTATTTTTTCATTGTTTTTAATACTTTATTTTTGATGACTTCATTTCAAAGGATATATAATTTTGAATCTACTTTTCATTCTTCTGTTACTTCAATATTATTATTCAAAAGGACTTTTCAGACGTTTTAATAACAAATTTTGAAAATCAGATAATTATAGAAATTCTAAAACAGTTGTTATGAAGACTCAAATTAATGCAAGTTTTTTGAATTAATGATAGGTTTTTGAGTTCATATAATACTAAAGATTCACAACTCCTGTCGACAACTCTTTCAATTCATTCATACTTTTATAATAACTCCATTTGTTGTGAATATAATTCTCGAATTGAATTCTGGAATTCAGACGCTCTGAATGTCAAATACTTTGAATTTTTAATTACATATCTCCTGACAAAAGAGTTATATTCAAAAAGTTATGTTTTGAAAGAATAATTATATGCTTTTGTCAGTTGAACTTCAAATACATTAATTCATTCATAGAAATATCTGTTGGGAAGCATTCAATTTGAAAATATTCTCAAACAGTTTTTCATAAATTATAATAACATCACTTGCGATGAAGTGTTGCCCAAAATATGCACTTATTTTGGATTTTGTGTCACTATTTGTGCGCCAATTCTGTAATCAAAACGGATTATTAACTTATTTGGTGAGTATTTCTGTATTCAAAATGAAATATTCATTATTCATAACTACAATTCATATTTATTGCGAATACCATTCCTAATGCACAGCATATCTTCATATATTAGATGTGATAATCCGGTAATAAAAATAGATAATCAGAATCTGTATAAGTATTTTATGAATACTTAACACACGAATAACTAATAAAACAAAATATATTGTCTTTGAATATAAATAGAAAAATATTCTCCACATATATTTCAGTCATAAAAGTGATGAAATTTTTGTTTATTATTCATTTTTTAGATAAAAATTAAATTTTTTATATAAAAAGAGTTTTATTGCAATTTTTCATCTCAAAGAAGAGAAGACTTTGAAATAATTCTAATTTATATTCAAAACTTCTTTTTCTTATTTATTGAGTGTTATATAAGAATATTCTTAAATATTTCTGTTTTATTATATAAAGAATGTGTTATTTTCAGAGAAATTGTTTTCATTTATCATTCATTCGTGAATAATATCCGAACGAATATTTGTTTAGAGAATTACTCAATGAATGGATGACTGAATAAAAAAATTAATTTATTGAGAGCTTTATCTTTTCCTCTCAAAGATATCTATTTTTTATTGAAAGTCATGGTTTGTTTGACAGAAGAGTACAATTAGTTTGGAGAGTGAGTCCCTCCTAGACTTTCTGATTGACTGTTTT
>JAQGCQ010000924.1:0-11127 GCA_034699945.1 Chamobates pusillus
AGATTGAGTTACTATTTTAGCAAAATCTTTTACAGACATTTGAGGGACATTAGAATTAGGCATTTTGAATGAGCAATAGAATCAGATGTTTTGAGTTTCACAATTAGTTAATTTGCATTTTTGCAAGATTTTGGTCAACTTAATTCTAAATATTTCTAAATAATCTAAAGATATAAGGGAAATTTTTGAATCTTATCTGAAGTCGTTAACAGTTGTTCTTCATTACTCGATCAGATGATATCTGCAAGTTTGTTGATTGGCTTCTGATCGTTGAAGTGGTGCTTTGCGTCTTCGATTTCTGGCTTCTGTCCTGTATAATGGTCGCCTTGTTACGCCTTCGATTGCTGGTTTCTGAACAGTATAGCAGGGATACTTCTTAGAATCCTATTGTCTGGCTTCTGATCTGTATAGCGGGGTGACTATCTTCGATCCTGGTTTCTGATCAGTATAGTGGCGAACTTTCTTCGAATCCTGGTCACGACACCAATTGAAAGCCCGGTAAGGCTTAAGCTCGGCTCCAACTGCGATGTTTGATGTAATTAACGATTTTAAATGATTAAGACTTGATTTTAATATAAATGAACACAACTTTTATTAATTAAACAACAAATACTTTGCTTCACAAAAACTAATAGAAATAAAACATAATTAAAACTAAATTAGAAAACCGTTATAATTAAACTCGACATCAACTGAGCGTTACTGTGGCTCTTTGAACAACTCGATGTGAAACGTATAGTGGTATGTATAGTTGTGCTGCTCCTTCTGTGTCTGCTCCATCCTTTTATATAAGTCTCATCTTCACTACTACACGATGTTGTGATGCAGATGTTTGGCAGATGTTTAGCAGATGTTTAGCAGATGTTTAACAGCTGTTTGGTGTGGTGATGGGTTCTTCTCTATCACGAAATAATATTAGAACTTTAAGATAATTAGATTTAGAGTTTTACATAAGTTCTATGAAATACATTTATCAGATACAGCTGTTGTTAGATTACATTAAGTTATATTAAATATATTAGTCAGGAGATGCAGCTGCTGTTGAATTACATTAGATTAGTAGAATTTGGGTTAACGTGAGGCAGCTGTCGTTTGATATGATATTGAAATACATTAGTTTCCAGGAAAGACAGCTGCACAGATAGGGTTAGACGGAAGAGAGGTGAGTTAGTATTAGAAAGACATATAACTATAAGAACAGCTGCAACTTCAAATATGATAATTGATAAATATAATTAATTAGAGGACACAAATGGGGGAAATTTGATTAGCACAAAAACCAATCTTACAATATAATTACACAATATTTTATAACAGTTTAATTTTGCATAAAATATTGCAGTTGTTAAGGTTTAATAAATTTTAGCTAGTATTATATGATGTGATTTTTTTATATTTCATCATTTATTAACTCCAAAATTTTCCTTCAAATATTAATACTGATATAACGGAAAAATAAGCCTAAAGTACACTATGAATGATAACAAAACTGATATGCATTCGAAGAAATTCAAAGTGCAATGTCAATACAGAGGCTTTCTCATCGGTAATTATGACCGTTTATCACTTGACTGTGGATTAAATTTTTATCATTTTATAAGTTGGAATGAGGTTTGAATTAGATATAAGAAAAGGATTCAATTCTAGTGTTCAAAAGTTTAAGATCTTTAATTTTATTCTTTGAATGAGACATTTAAATAGTTGACTCTCAATTTTTATAATGATTGAATGATGAAATTAACTTGCACGTGAAAATTTCATCAAGCTTCAAAGTGAATTAAACAATCAAGGTATCATTGTTTTGAGCTTTTGATATAGGATTCAAATATGTGGTTTTAAATGACGAAAAAGATCGGTAACTGCCACTGATAAATAAGAAATTGATAAGTGTTTATCAGATAGTAATTTTAAAAATGTTTGTAGAAATTAGTATTGGCTTCATCGTGAAAAAATGGGTTATTTACTGTTACCAAGATTTTTATCTCCACATGTTATTCTGAAAAAATATTTTTGTTTCATCATAAATCGTTATATTTCATAGTCAAGATGCAAAAAACAAAATTGGAATAAGTCAAATGGTACAAAAAATTCATGGTGGTTTTATCCCCAAGTTAGATTTGAAAAAGATTGTTTATAAGACTCCCACATTCTAAGCTTTCAAATGACGATGTCATGCCCCATAGAGACCCGGAATACATAAGGAAGTCGTGCCCAATGCCACAGTTTCTTCCCATTATTACAGGACAAAATTTGAGAAATCAATTATTAGATGATTGATCATTCTTCATTATGCTATACAAAATTGCAAAATTAACTTGCTTCTATTTTTTTAAAAAAAAATAGTGAGGAATAGAAAATAGGTTAACAAGGTAACTTGAAATTCCATTCATTAGTCAGAATCCTTGAGAGGAAATATTATTTTGAGAAAATATTAAGAAAATTACATTTAAAAATTAAAGAAGAAAACTAGATTCTTTTGGTTGAATGACTTTATTTTTATTGATTAAATAATAATAATAATTGCATAATAATTCGGATTTAGATAAATTTCATTGTCAAATATTTTTAGTCATCCAAATTACTATTACTTGGGTGTGTTTTCAAAGATAATATATATTTATTTTGATTATCCAATATCAATTTAAGTGCTGCCATAATATCTGATTGAACCTTATCTCTTTGTTTATCTTTTTCAATCAATTCGTTCATTTTAATTTCGATATTTTCAAGTTTCTCCATTATAATAATCTTAGTTTCCATTAAATTTTCGAGTTTTTCATTAAAAGGATTATTTATTCCAAACATAGTTTTATCTTTCATATTTAAATTTTGTGCCAAATTTCCCAGTTGATTTTCGAAACCTTGAAACTTTTCATAAACTGCATTTAGTTTACAGTTAATTGAAACATCTTTATCTTCAATCCGCACAATACTTGTTTCAAATTCACTAGCCTATTATGTAAATATAAGAATTTAAAAATTGAATTTTTTGTGCGAAAATAATTAATTGTTTCATTTTTCAAATCCTTATAATCATTTTGAGTTTAATATTCTAGACTTACATTCTGTTCCAATTGTTCGTGCATTTTTTCATCGAAATCAATGTAGATAATATATTTCGATTGAAAAAATTCTCCAAAAAATTGCCATGAAAGCACAAAGACGCTGAGAAGTATAATAGCAACAAATGTGCAGACTTTTGACCAGAATATATTTTTTCCAATTCTAAAACTTTCAACAGAAGTTTCACTCATTTTTGTTTTTATTTTGAAACTAAGTTTTAATTGAATATTATATCTTTTATTTTCGAAATAATTTTTTCTTTGAACAATTCTGCATTCAGATCATTAAATGATTCATAAATTGTTTTCTCAATTTAATATTATCATATGCAACCACAATAAAAAATTTTATGTTTCTCTCAACGCAATAATGGAATATCATAAAATTTCTTGATCACTAGGATATGAATGTACTGAATAGAAGCTGAATATATTCACGTAAACCATATTTTATGTCTTAATAAAAATCCAATGAATCAAAAATAGAAGTTTTTTTCTTGTGATAAGTATGTGTAATAACAAAGTCATTAAATTTATTGAGCTTTGTTGATCCAGTATTTATGATATTCATTAAGAAATCACAATGCAATTTCATTACAGTCACGTTCTTATTAACTTTGTTATTGAGACTATAAAACTGATAAAATATATGAATAAAATGAAATGTCAATCGATATAAAATCTCAGAAAATATTCGGTTTCACCAATTTGATTGAATATTAGCTAAGAGGTATCAATTCATTCGGAGTTAAATTCAAATTAATCAATTTCAATATTTCAACAATTCATACAACAAATTATTTAAAAATCTTTAAAATTAAGTAAATTAGTTCAAAATGAGTGCACAAGATGGTGATACATTGAATGTGATCAGAAGAATCTTGCAGTCACCATCAGAAAGAGCAGAAAATAGTGGAGTAATAATTTATTTTGATTTCTTTTCTTTGATTCACCTTGAACTTTTACTTATTTTCTTAAGGGAATATGGCGAATAATGTATAAACAGAGCGAGACAAAATACTACACTTTTGGACTCATTATATGTATTCTGGCCATATTTTTGGTGATGGTCCTCGTAAATTTTAATGAATAACATTTAATTCATACAGCTTTCTGATGTATAACAAGCTAATTTAATTCAGTATTGAATTTGTAAAACTGTATATATTAATATTTCACCCTCATTAAATATCAGTCTTTCAATCAGACATAAAAAATTTGTTTATTGGTAAAAATAACATGCTAAAATGTTTTGAGTTAAAAACTATTAAACATCAGTTTTTGTCAGAATTTAAACTTCTTCTGAAAGAATACAATTATTTACTATTAGTTTGAATTAGAATAAATTACTCAATAATTAAAATACAAATCAATCAATACATTTGAGAAATAGAAAGGTTTATATTTTACTCACGTATATCATGAATAGCATTAATAATTGGAAATGATTTCACTTTTTTCGAAAGAATTTGAAAGTAATTTATTTTCAATTTTATAATTATTTTAACTTTAATTCAATAAAATTTTTGAAAAATATTAGTTTTTCACTGTTTTCTGAAACTGATATAAATTCTTCATAATATTCATCACTTTTAATGGTGTTTATATCGAGAGTCAATTCCTGTGTTTTGTTCAACAGTTCACTACAATCGGGTCTCTCTTCGGGTGTTTTCGATAACATTATTGATATTTCTTTGAATAGTTTTATGAAGTTTTCATTCAAATGTGTATTTGAAAAATATTTCGAATATTTGTCTCTAAAAATGAAAAGTTATAAATAAATGAAATATTATTCAATGACTTACAAAGACTTCAATTTTCTGATACTTTCAATGCTTTCATTGAAATCAAAGAGTTTTGTTGCGATGACTCCTAGACTATAGATATCGTACTTCAAGGAGTATTTACTTTTACGAGTTGCTGGGTCATATGTATCTCGTACTTCTGGAGCCATATATTCAAGAGTTGCAACAATTCTTGTATTTAATGAGTTCTCATATACTTTAGATAATCCGAAGTCACATAACTTTAATGACATATCTTTTATTAGAATGTTTTGTGGCGTCAAATCTCTGTGAATAACATTCTCTGAATGCAAATAATTGAGTCCTTTAATGATATCAACAAAAAGATGGTATCGAATGAAATAAACAATTTTTCTGAATCTCTCGTCAAAAGAAGTGTTAATCAAATTAATTATAGTCTTCAGGTTTTGTGAACACATTTCCATCTGAATGTAAACATAGTTTTCGAGATTATTATCGATAAACTTTGTTTCAGTCCATGAATAGTAATATTTGACGACATATTCACTGTTCAGTTGAGACATAATTTTGATTTCTTTTAAAATCTCTGAAAGGTTTTCTGAAATTAAACTCTATAATTAAAATTCATCTTGAATAAAATGAAATTGAACCCTACCCTTGACTATTATTCTTTTAATTGCGAATATTGATGAATTTGTATGCTTTGCTTCAAAAACAATTCCAAATCCACCCTCTCCAATTTTTCCTAAATTCTCAAAACACTTTTCAAACTTTGCATCAAAAATATATACAAATTTTTTCTTCAATATTTTTTCGCTTTCATTGAATTCAAGTATTGGTTTCATAAGATTTCCATCACTTGTTATATGAATCGTATGAATAATACTTCTGTTTTTATGCCAAAAGTATTCGTAATAATTTGTAAAATTTGTTTTTCGAATACCAACTAGATCAACTTTAAACACAAAATTATTTTTCAAAAAAGTATCATATTGACAAATATCTTCAACTCCTTCACTTTCAAAAATAGTTCTTTCCTCCAATGAATAAGGTATAAACAAGATACGTTTCAAGAGGCTGTATATTTCTGATACTTGAAATGCATTGAATATTTTATTTGTCGTTAATTTTGAAAAATATGAATCAGAAATTATAAACATTTTCTTGATATTTGTTTCGATAAACTTCGGAATAAAAGTTTTTCTTCCATTAATTTTTCCCCACAAATATGCTCTGTCATCAACTGTCACCGCACATGAGGTGTAACTAGAACAATTAATAAAATTTATTCGATTGTTTAGTTCTATTTTGATTGGGTTTATTTCAATAATATTATCCCTTCCACTTCCAGTTTGACCATAATTATTATGACCCCATCCATATATGACTCCATTCTCTGTGAGTCCCAAACAATGGGCAAAACCACAACTGATTTCAATTATATTTTTATCATCAAAAAAGTCTATTTTCATTGGTTTCAGAAAATATTTATTATCAATTCCTCTTGCTAACTGTCCATTCTCATTATTCCCCCAACTGAATATTTGATTTTTATCATTTCGCGCAAAAATAAAAGGAATAATAGAATTCATTCTAAAATGAAAAAATTCTTCAATATTTTCTCCATGTAATTCTTGGATAGCAGTAAAATTATCAACTTTATCTTGATGACCCAAACCAAGAATTCCAAATTCGTTATAACCCTTTGCATAGACTTTGTTTTCATTCTTCACAATAAACACAGAATAATAACGATCATCGAATGAACTGATTTGATGATAAACTTTGACATCGAATTCAATTCTATCGGGAAGTGGTTTATTAATATCAAAGTTTTTATGTATCATTGATTGATCTTGTTTTTTATATTTTCTATTAATATCATTTAAATTAACACTTATTTCTTTTTCTGTCAGTTGTAATGTTTCATTGTAATCATTATTATTGAATTCAATTTCTTTGAAATAAAGTTTATTATCTCTCAAAATAATTGTATTAAAAGTAGATTTATATTCAAATAAAAAATACTCGAATGCAGTCTTGTGTTCACTATTAGATACCTTTCCTAACCAAAGATCGATTGATTTGATTTCTTCATCGGTTGAGACAAATAAAATATCACAAAATAGTAGACAATCGTTTGAATTTTTAAAATTCATTTTGAATTGTTTGTTTACTTTTGGTGAAAAGAATTCAAGTGAACCGTTATTTTGTAAAACAACTATATTTTCCGAATCAAGGAAAGATTGATATATTTTTTTCACATCAATTATATCTTTAATTTTATATTTTAAATGCCATTCGTTTGGATTCAAAATATAAACAAATCCATAAAAACTCACTAAAATTGATGAATGTTTACAACAATAAATGTATTTTATTTTATTCTCGACACCAAAACTTATATCAATCAAAATGAGTTTTGAATATTTTTCTGTATTTCCTGATCTATCAAATTGATGCTTACTATTATCTCCCCATCCATAGACCTGTCCATCACAGGAAAGGGCCAAACAATGATAATAACCACACGATATATCGATTATATTTTTATCATCAAAAAACGTGATTCTTTTTGGTATCAAACAAACACCTTGTTCTATTTCACATGTAAGTTGTCCATGGTAATTACTACCACTGCAGTATATTTTGTTGTCAACACTTCGGGCGAAAAAACAATGATAAAAACCAAAGAATTGTTCAATATTTCGATCACACAATTCGTTGATTAATACATAATTATTGTCAAAATTCATTTTTTCAGACATAAAATATTTTTCAATATTACCGAAAGCATAAACTTCATCGTCATTTGTAACACAAATTGCATGATAATTATTGCGTAAATCAAATGTTTTGACATAAAATAATTTAATATTTTGTTTAATTTGTTGAGGGCAGGTATCAAAAATTTCGAATTCACCTAAAATTGAACTCATTTTTATTGAATTAAATTTCAATTCAATTATAATTCACAATTAATTATTTATTAAAACTTGAATGAAACAAAAATGAAAATATTTTAACTCAAATAATTTTTAATTTAATATTTTCTCATCATTATAATTATATTATCATTACATATTTATTTTGTTTTCACAATTATTTAACCAAGTGGAAAAATTAAATCACATTATTTCAAACCAAAATTCAATTCAATTGCCTTGGTCATAATTATCACTGAATGAAAATGTTTTTTTGTTAACTTTTTTTTTCTAAAAATTCAATTATTATAATAATTTTTTCACGCAATCCATACAATATTGCTTCGAATTTAACTTATTTTATATGATATAACTTAGTTATTATCTTCTCTTATCTTCGTTTGTACTCAAAGAGTGTAATATTTAAGTGAATAATAGCTATGACTTCATTGTCGCCACAAAATGAGACTTCAGATAAAAAAAAATGATTTTATAAAACGTTTGATAGAATTCATGAAATATTCTATATTTGCTTTTGAGATAACATTTTTTATACTCAATTATTGACATTTAACAAGATGAAGTTATTGATTTTTAACTGAAAATCTCTAATTTTATAATAGTTTTTGTTGGTTATTATCTTGGGCTTTTTGTATTCAAAAAGTAATTGTCTAATAATTATATAAATAAAATGCACTTTTTTGTCAATTTTATTAATTTTATTTTTTACAAGTTTATTGGCATTTTGTTGTGAAAATAAGAGCTGTGATAACAAAAAATATTAACCAAACATAAGTCACAACAAAAACGATATACACTTCAAAGTAATCCAAAGTCCAGAATTTCAAGAGGTTGTGCATTTGTACCTATTATAAAACGCTGTGCATTATTTGGTTTAAGTTACGATAGATAAAATATGCGAAGAATATATTGTAGTTTTTCAAATAACTGATCGAAAAAACTAAACTATAAGAATAGTGAGGTTTATTTCTTAACTAAAAGTCACTGATGAAATGAATGAGCAAGTTAAAGTTTTCATCGAAATTCAAAATCAACAATAAATTACTAGTCATTTTTTCTCCCTTTTTAGTAAAAAATGTAAATTCGCCCACATCTGATTTGACTCAGAAATTACTCATTTTACGAATGTTAATGTTCAAGCAACTTTTCTTCAATATAGGTTAGTAAACCTACTTATGTTTACTGAGATTTGTCCCAAACTCAAAGTTGCTGAAAGACACTATAGAGAATTGACATTGAATTTTTTTATTAGAAAAATATCAAAACAATTTATAAATGAATTTGTTATTTCCGATATATCTGATGACTTTTCAAAAGCCCATTAATAAATAGTTGAAAAGATTGTCCAAGATTAAAGTATTAATTAGTTTTCGCATTTTTAAAGAATTTATTTCTGTTAGTTTTATTTATAAATTCAAGTTCAATATTTTTAAATGCTTAATGCAGCTTTATTGCAATATAAAATAGCTTTACAAAATACGTTTAAAATTTACGTTTTCTACAAAATCAAATGAATAAAAAAATTGATATTTTATTCAAGACAAATTTTATATTAATAAAATATTGTGTTAAAATATCTAATAAAAATAATTAGTTTAATGATATCTAATAAATCAACGGATAATTCTGAGGAAAATATAAATAAGAAAATCCTAGGAGTAATCGAATGAACGAATTTTGTTAAATTAATCAAGAATGATATAAAAACCAATTCTTTTTTACCCCAGATCTTTAAATGAAATAAAGTCAATATAACAGAAAATAAAATGAAAGGATTCTCAAAATCCATTGATATAACAAATGCAATTATAATAATCAAAAACAGCTCGCTAAAATCATTATCTTCAGCTTCGATGTTTGAGTAGATCTCATTTTCATCCATTCTTCCACCTATACTTTGGACTAATTGAACTGGTTCAAGAATTTTTGTTTTCAATTTAATGAAATTTTGTATGATCTTCAATTTAGTTTCTCTAAGTGAAATAAAATAGTCGAAATATTCATCATTTTTGACAATATTTGTATCGATAGTCCAATCCTGTGCTTTGACCAAAAGTTGACTACAATCGGGTCTTTCTTCGGGTGTCTTCGATAACATTATTGCAATGTTTTTATAAAGGGTTCTAATATTTTCTTCAATAAATGTACTCGAATAATTTGCTAAATATTTATCACTAAAAATAAATATGTTAAAATTATAGATTTGAGTTTTTGATAAACTTACATTGATTTCAATTCTCTGATATTTATAATGATATCATCGATTTTAAAAAGTATTGTTGCTATGACTCCCAGACTGTATATATCTGTCTTAAGTGTATAATGACTTTTATTTGTTGTCGAATCAATATTATCCTCATCCTTAACTTCTGGAGCCATAAATCTGTAAGTACCTAAATATCCTGTATTCTGTGAGTTAAAATAGTATTTTGATAATCCGAAGTCACATAATTTTATGAATCGTCCATTCAATTTTTCAGAAATTAAAATGTTTTCAGGTTTAAGATCTCTGTGAATAATAGGAGGTTTGGATGAATGCAAATAATTGAGACATTCGATGATTTCAACAAATATTTCGCTTCTTATAAAATATATAATGTTTTTGCTTTTTCGATCATATAATGGATTAATTAATTCAATAAGCGATTTCAGGTTTGTTGAACATAATTCCATCTGAATATACAGGAAGGTGTTTATATCAAAATCGATAACCTTTGCTTCAGTCCATGAGTTGTAATATTTGACGACATATTCACTGTTCAGTTGAGACATAATTCGAATTTCATTTAAATTTTCTAAAATATCACCTGAAAAGATATAATGATGAATAATGGATGTTATTATTAACATGGAAAACCCAACCTCTTATAAGAATTCGTTTCATCGCAAATAGATGAGAATTTGAGCAGCTCTTCACTTTATTAACAATTCCAAATATGCCCTCTCCCATTTTTTCAATCAATTCGAAACCATTTTCAAACTTTACATCGAATATGTTCACCAATTTCTTTTGCAAAATTAAATTATTAGATTGTTGATTTGATTCTAATTTATAACGCATAAGATTTCCCTCAATTGTTTTATGAATTGTTTCTTTGATTTCTCTTTTTTCAAACCAAAGATATTCGTAAGGATTCAAATAGTTTGTTTTATCAATTTTTTTAATATTAATATATTGATTCAATTGATATACGAAGTTTTCTTTTAAAATTGTTCTTGAATCCAAAATATCGGAAACACCTTGGAATTCGATAATAGTTTTCTTAGTAAAACAATTTGATTCAAATTTTATTTCATGCATTCGAAAAGTATCATCTATTGTTAGTATTGAAAAAATTGAAGCATAATCAAAAA
>JAQGCQ010000925.1:0-11126 GCA_034699945.1 Chamobates pusillus
CCATTAGAGTGAAAGTCACTAAACTCAAGGAAATTTCATTTTTCATTTGAGTGAAAAAAAATGTTTTGCTATTTTTTTGGCAATTTCTTATCTATAAAAATTTAATATTTTTTTCAGTTTGAGTCAAAATGGCCATGATAGATTAGATAATTATCCGATTGTGATCACACTTTTAGCTGACATCAGTCTAAATGTTGTTGTAATGCAATCGATCAGAAAGAGAGTCATATTTGTCATCAAAACTCATTCATTATTTCCATGAAATTGAGTTTAATTTTAGACTGAAATTAATTTTCCAAATGTTTTCTCAATGAATACAAAATTGGTTCTCAAATCCGAAGAAGACATTCAATGAACTGAAGATTTATGGTCTCATTTCTCAAACATAATGACTGGAAAATAATTTCATACCTGAGGTATTTTGAACAGTCGGAGCAGATTTGCCACTTGTAATGAGACCTAGAATTTCAAATGCAATTTCAGATTAGTTTATGAATAATTTAGTAAGAACAGTTTTTAGCTTTTTTTTTCTCCGTCAAAGTTTATTAATTAATGCAAATTGATTTTTGGGCTCAGATTTTGATGAAAAATTCTCCACAAAATCTCAATTAGAAAAATGGATAAAAATCTAATTTTAATTAAATTCAAGTCATTTAACATAAAATCGAGTGAACATTTTGCATACCAAAAAGTATCTTGTTGAATAATCAATTTTCATTAAAAGGAAATAGATCATTTTATTATTTAAGTGATATATTGAGTAAATGTTTCAGTCTTTTAGGAATTCTCGGTTAAGACAGGCTTAAAGTTTTAAGAAAAAAAAGGAGTAGGTTAATCCCTGTTTTGTTATAACAAGGTAGAATATGGTTATGCACATCCCTGAATCCGGTTATTACAATCGAAAAGCCATTTTAGAGAATAAAAACAAATCTATTATTGACTGAAAGCACAGCATATTTTCTAAACTAAAATGAATAGTCTTCCTCTTATTGATAGCACAGTCCTCTCTATGACTGTTATAATAAAAACGGAAAATTTTCAGCAAATAATACTTATATTACATCAGAAGATAAAGAAAACGTTTCGTTCACTATATTTATAGTCTTATAAACCTTTAGTGAACTTAAAATTCTATTCGAAGTACTTTTCGATGAAATCATATATTTTTTAAGCGAATGAAATTTTTTGCTGAAAAGTGAAGAATTGAAATGTTTTGACTGACTATTGAGAAGTTGAGTCCTGTCTTCACTGTAAAGAATTGTTGAGAAATATGGGCTCTACTTATGTCTGAAATATTGAAGATATTCTTATATATAATTATAAGAAAAGATAATCTATTATTAAAGTGCATGAAAAGCACAAATAGAAGAACTGCTTCTACTCTATTGTCGGTATTAGTGGAGTGGATGTCCTCAAGCGTTCATAAACTGACAGTTAATAATATGAGAAGGAATTTGTTGTCCAAATACCTCACTATAGGAGCCGCCGACGACACCACTAATATGTTTGGACCCGTATTTGGGTCGAGGCGTTGAGCCGTCGCGACACTCGAAGGCCGACGACTCGACGGTATTAATGGAGGCGCGGATGAACTCCAGTGACTGGTTGAGCGCATACGAGTCACTCGAGCAAGTGTCCAAGATTATAACACCAAGCTTTATTCTGCCCAACAGATTAGGGTCAGCGTTTATCTTGTCGATGGCGAACAGCATCGCTTCTAGACGTTGGATACCCCGGTCTTTGTTGATGTGTCCGCAGCGACTACTGTTAACCCCTACATAACAAAATGAATGAAAGCCAAAAAGTCTTTTACTTATTTTTCAGACATTCATTACATTGAATACAATTTATAATCATTTGTCAAATTTATTGTCAATTTTTCTTGTTTTTGAATATTATATGTTTTTATATCTTTTTTCATAGCAATAAAATCAGAGCCAAAACCCAGAATACAAATATAGACTGAAAAATAAAATAATCGAACATTTATTTTATGAAAAAAAATTCTTACCAGTATAGTTTTGTTAGTTAGTATAGTTTTGCATAAAAGTGCATTCAATTGCTTTAAGACAAAAATGTGAATATTTAATGAGAACCAAAACTCTTAAAATTAAATTAAAATCCCTAATTGGCGGTCAAATGAGCCAAGAGTCAAATGAGTAAAAATTAAGAAATGTGAATCAATTAGAATCAACTGAAATGAATAAAATAATAAAATAAATTTGAATTTAAGGCATAAATTCTTGTAAATTGAATAAAAGGTTAGCTTAGAATTCTTTTTGATTATGTAAAATGTAAAGGAGTATTGATTTTCATAATTCTATGAAAAATATCAAATATAAAGAGTAAGGAAAAGAGTGAGTAAAGTAACAAAATAATAAAATGCTTCAAATCTGGGATTTTATTTTTTGCTTTTACTCGGAGTCTAATAGAATGTCAAATAAAGTAATCGATTTTCCAATTAATTCTTCATTTATATTAAATTTCAGGCATAATATGAAAGGATTTTTTTGCCCTAAATTAAGCTAGTTGCTTGTCAAAATGTCTGAGAGATTAATGAAGCATTTAGAGTAGCACCAAGCTCACTCAGTTCTCAATTCTTTGGTAACTCAATGCGTTATCAATGATATAAACATGTTATATATGTTACTATTTTTGATCAAATAATGAGCAAACATTGGAGTGATTTGGAAATCAGTTTGAATTACCTTTTTGATGGATGGGGAACAGACCACCTAAGAGTATGTCTCCCGATTCGGTGACTTTATGCGTATATATCAACGAAAATGAAGTCAATGTAATGAATAGAAAAGATGTGAATTTAATGATGATTTGCATATTAAACAAATTAAATCCTTTGAAGTTTTGCTTTGAATTTCTAACACAAACAGAGCTGTTGTGTAGACACGAATCAAATAAAACCAAACGAACTCTACTTTTCATCGTTACGTTTGACTCGAAGTCTAACTCTTTTGCGCCGAAAAATAGTTTGTTTTAAAATTGAAAGACAATTGAATTAAAAAGACTAATAATAAGATTTAATAAGATTTGATGCTTTACTCCTCAATTAGATTTTGATACGCGATTTGAGATTTTGTTTCTCTCTTCACAACCGAAGGACTTATTTTTTATTTATTTCTTCTTTGCGTTAAGTTTTCTCTCTTCAGAATCAAAGTCTGTGTTTTGAATCACAATTTCATTTTGTCCCACATTTTACAAACGCTTCAAAAGAATTCCTGGAAATAAGAGTGAAATAATTAAATTTATTTGAATTCAAAATGCAAAGAAACAAACTTGCTAGTTGCTATTTAAACAAATAAAACAAATAGAAATAAAAAAAATTGTTTAAATAAACAAAACGATAAAATGAATTTGGAAAATGAAAATTGATTTTTCCAAACCAATTGACTCTTATTAATGGGATTTAGAGGATAGATGACTTTAGCTAGTACATTTAGCTAGCTCATTTACGCAATAACGAAAACACTTGAATCAAACATGTTTTGGATTTTATTCGGTTCTCAACAACTTTTGTATAAATGTATTGAATAACGACTGATGGGTTGATATGATGTCAATATTTTGTCTAACATTTCATAAAAATTCTTATTTTTGTTACTTAATTAGAAGACTGGCAAAAGAAGTAAGAATAAATTTTCAGCTTAATTTGAAAAGTAATTTGTGAATAATTAATTGAAAATTCTATAATTATATTTGAGACCCAAATTGGAAAACAAGGAAAATTGGATGCAATGAAGTGAATATCAAATTTATTATTCAAGAAATTCAATGCCAAAGACTGTCTTCGAGTCAACACTTTGTCGACGTTTGACAACAAAATAGAAAAATCAAATACAATACTGAATAGAGTTTTATATTAAGAGACAAAAATATATTCGATATTAAGTAAATTTAAGAATAAATGGAAATTTTGATTCAATTATTTACAATTGGCTCTAATGTAGTAGAGATGCAAATATTATTCACTTTATTGAAGACTGAGTTAAGACTCTGGCAATCGATCGGAGGCTTTGTTTAGCTTAAAGTTTTATGTTATGAATTGTTTGAAAGCATTTGTATTTCAGACCAACTTTTTTTGTGCGCTCAACAAACGACTGAATTAAAGAATTCGTTTATGGATTCAAAACATTTAAATCATGTGTTTATTTGACAACTGCTATGACTTATGGAATGACTTATTTCTTTTAATATCCAATTTTTGGGCACAATTTGTATGAAAATTATACTAAACATAAACAATAACTTAATTGAATTGAATTCTTGACTTCAAAAACAGTTCTCTTTTGAATTCAAAGATAATATTTCTCTTATTTTTGTTGTTCGGATCGATACCAAGATATGAATAAAAGCGATTCAATCAAGCAATTCATAAACTAATAATAATAATCATTATTTTTCTCTATCGCTCACAACTATGAGACGTATCACTGAAGAGATTTTTTTTCTCAAACATAATCGAGGTAACAATAAATGGCTTGAAATGACAGTTGTAATGGACTCCACTCCAAGTCTGGCAAGACTTGGATGAGTCCCGAGAGGTATTGACTTCGGTTTTTGTAGTAAAACGTATAATTGAGTGCACAGTCTATGAGATTCTTGAATAAAATCCATTGAAAAAACTTTGAAATTATATAAATTGAAAGTTTTGTTCCGACAAATAATTACACTTAAAAGTCGATAGTTTTTCTAAAAATACCGAAAAAGAGAACATTTTTTTGTGATTTATTACTTGAAATCCATTTTTCTAACAGAAATAGATAACTATTTTTTCTGTTCTTTGGTCTGTCTATTGTGGAAGCGCTGAAAGATATTGACTTATTATTCTCGGAGTTGTTTTGACATTTAATTTCTTTAATGGCTTTTCGTTTATGGATTTCTCAATTGTATTGAACGCAGATATGAATAAACGATTTTTCTCTTTTGGTTGGTATGTCTTCAAACCAAAAACTATTTGTTTTCTTAACTTTTGTTAATTTTATTGCAAAACAACAAAATTTTGATGGATTACAAGAATTTTATCATATTTTTATTCTGACTATTTTTCTTCTTGTATCAAGGTTATTTTGCATATTGTTGTCGTTTCGTTGTTATTCTCTATTATTTGTAACACTTATTATACAAATGAATGCAAACCATAAATATATTGATTTATTTCTATTAAATGCTTTTAATTTTTCTGTTTGTGATATGAATATAATTAATAGTTTTGATGTCGAAAAATGCAATTTCAGTGAAAATTTACTGTCGTTTAAGCGATATTTTTGTTCAATTATTAAATCATTTCTCATAAATAATGGGATTCTTTGTCACAAATATTTTCTATTAATTGTTGCCTTCAATCAATTGAAGAGTGTGTGAGCACAGCATAATTAATAGACTCCTTAATTGATATAAACCAAAAATCAGACACATTTTGTTTATTAAAAAGGGTTCAATTTTAAAGGAATGTTCACCAAAAGCAGTGGCTTTAAAACCAAGATTACATTATATGGTTGATTAAAATATTGATTTTTTATAAACATTAAAAATTAATTAATTAATTAAATAAAAATCTATAGATCTTATTAAACGTTGACAATATTTGACTGGGTAAATAACTGAAAGAATCTTGTTAATGTCACACAATATTGGACTTTAAATACATTCATAAGAATTCGTAATTTTTTTGTTGAAAATTCAGTCAAATGTAGATTTGATAAGAATTTTTCGGTCGAATCTCTGTATAAATAATTTTCATTGAATTCATAGTCATTGCGAATAATTTTTGGTACGAGTCTTGAAATTTCAATGATTTCGTTGAATAAATATTTGTAATAAACTTAAACTAAATGTCAGAATTTAAATGAGACTCGACTTGCAATCCATGGCTCTATTATTCAGTCAACTGTTCCCTCAATATATTCAATATTGGATTCAAAAATATTAGTTTGTATTTTGGTTTTATGTCGGGATTGAAAACCAGAATAAAATCCGTATTTTATTAAATTAGGAATTGTTTACATAAACCAATGCAAAGACTATACCCAAAAAGGCAGTGCTCACAGCAAAGCACAGCATCCAAAAGTACAGAAATCCTTAAATTTGTAGAATTTTGTTTGAATAAAAGGCACAGCATTTCAACGCTGACATTAAATTATTTAATTTAATTCAAAACAGTTATGCGTTTAATATATTAAACACATTTCTCGCACTTTATTTGAAGCCAAAGACTGAACACAAATATAAAAATGACATAAAACGCAAAATCGCTGACAAAATATTCCTTATTTGAGCCAATTTTGGGCCAACATTTCTGCAAAGTTTGTGTCTTTCAAACTAAATGTCAAAAGCGTTTCGTTTCGCAAATGTTAACACTTTTGCCATTTATTCAAATAATTGCAACGAATATAATTTGAATGAATTAATTTAATGCATTACTGAAAATACCATGCTAATAAAACTTATTTGTCTCAACATTTTTTGAATATATTATTAAAATAACAAAATTTAATAGTTTAATAGAATTTAGCAAGCTTAGATAAGACTTAATTTTTCATTTAAATTAAGCTTTGCTTGAATTGTCGATTATGTTATTGTTTGAAAACGAAATAAATATCACAAAAATTCATGTTATGTTATCAAAATGACCTTGCTATTCTAAGAAAACAATGTCTTTTGAGAATCAATTTGAGGTCATTTTATCAATTTATCAGCGATTGGATGAATAGTTATTCTGTTTTTGTTTGGACTCAATATTGTTAATGGTCTCAACTATTTTAATATATGTCAGACATTGTCAGACATCACACGATTAATAGCTTTAAAAATTGAAAAAAATGAAAAAAGCATCGATTCTTATGAAAACATTGGAGTCAATCGATATATCGACCAGACTTTCATTCGGCGCTTAAAATATTTTAATTTTTCTTATCGTTTCATTCAAATAATAGCACTAAATATAGTGAAATGTTTTTTCTTTAACCACTTTATTGATTAGAAAAAAGTGTATAATAACTATAATTTACACAAAAAACTACAATTAGCTTTTGACTGATCTTTAAATTAATATTAGAGGAAACACCTTCTCCTGCATAACAAGAATGCAAAGTGGAATGTCCTCATTAATCCAGGTATCAAAACGTTAACAACATTCACCTGATATCAAATAAATTGAAATTTTTCAGTAAAATTGAAAATTCTATCATAAAATAAATTATAATTTGAATTTTTATATATTTTTTGGAAGCCATTAGAGAAATGCCTTCCTTTTTATTGCAAAGGTTTTCCTATAAAATACTTGGTTTATATCTTTACATAAAATGTTTGAATTAATTGTGTTTTGATCGTTAGTTTTGGTCCAAAACAACAATAAACAAGAGATGCCTAACCTTTAAGAGAGTAATAATGGGAATTGTGCTTCACTGCAGTTAAATGTAATATACAAGGATAAGTTGACCATGTTCATCATATCCAAGGATGACAAAAGCAAAACTCAATTTGCCGTCAAATTCATCAAATATTTATTAATTAAATGAAATTTTTAAAACAAAATTATATTTTTTTATTCTTTGAGACAATCAAAAGACAAAAATTAGTTTTAAATTAAGGCTTGAAAAGTGAAGTAGAGCTGAGTGGAACAGCACTTGGCATATGGCGCACAACTAATCAGCGAAAAATGATTTGATGCCAAAACACATATTAAATTGATATTAACTTTTTCTCATTATTTTGTCACAAATTAGACACTTATTAGCAATGAATTAATTTTGAACAAAACTAGAGACAAATTTTGATAAAAATCAGTCAATTAATTGAAATTCTGTTCATTTCTCAAAAAAAAAACAGACGAAGAGCTGAGCTGTGAGTATATAAAGATGTCTTAATTGTAAAACTTACAGCTATTCAAAGAGAAAGCACAGTTTGACTGACATTTGAATAAATAAATAAACCCTAAATTGAGAGTAAATTGAGTAAAGAAAGAGAAAAAATTAATTTGATTTATGTTTGAAAATTACCTGCAAATTGAAGGAAACGATAAGGCAGTTCAATTTAGGTTCAATTTAGGTTTGAATTGAGTTCACTATTTTTCAGTATTGATTCGAAGCTTTCAAAGCAAGAAATAAAATAAGTCCTGATTTGAATGAATGGTAGGTTTTTCGTTAAAATTGATCGGTTTGTCAGATCATCCAAAATGTTTTTATAATAGAATTGGAGTTCAAAACCAACTTTTGAGAGCAGTTCGAGATCTTTGGCGATGATATGAGTGCTGACAGACAGTCATCCCTATGAGAGCCAACACAAGGAAAAAATATCTTTAGTTATGAACCGTTTTTTGTCTATTTTTTTAGTTTTCAAAAGCAGTTTAAGAGTTATTAAAAGAAAATTCTTTCAAATAAAAGTCAATGCAATGGACGTACAGTTAATGTCGAGTTTCGATAAGAAAAACAAATTAAATATATTTTTGAATTAAATGCAAATAAGACGTCAATAGTTATTAAAGTCATTCGACCGAAAAATATGATTTTCAAATCAGATTTGCCCTCAAATTCCGAAAAACATTTTGAAATTTTGAAGAAAATCATTAAATTTTGGATAAAAAAATATCTCAAAGAAAATAAGTCATTAGTAAAGTAAAGACTTCTCTAAAATATCTCCAATTATTTTGGAGGACATCCACTGAAGAAAAACAATCAAATTTTTAGACCAGTTTTTATCAAACAATCGATGATTCGATAAAAGTATTTGTATTTTAAGACAAACTAAAGGAAACTCAAAGGATTGAATACACAAATATTTTCGGACCAATTGTTAGGAGCGGTCACTAAGTATGAGATATAAAGTGTTGGTCACGAACTCAGACAATACAAGACTCGAAACACAAGAATTGGAGTTTTTGTCCAAAAAAAAGTTTTAGGAAATCAATCGAAAGAATAGATGAGTTTATCGGAGAAGAAATGAAAAGAAATGTGAATTAGAAGTAAGAGAGGAATTAAGACACGGCTCAGACTTTCATAAAAGTTTTGCTCCGATGCGTGTCTGCTCTGGGAATACAGACGCTATTGTTTTTTCTGATACAAATGCAATCATTGGAAACGCCTAAGGGATCAGATGTGAGATTTTCGCCGACTCTCACCCCAAACCATAACACAAAAAAGAGAACGGAATAGGAATAGGACTGATTGTTGATAGAAAAGAAACCCATAGAACGCAATACCAGAAAATCAGAACAAAGATGGAATACCAGAGGAGAGGGCAAAAAAATTAGTGGACGTCACATCTCTGAAGAGAATTAGAGGACATTCTATTCGAACCACTGATTCATTCATTAATAGTTTTTATTGTAAAGAAATAGGGAATTACTCACCAAAAGTGTTGTGTTGGGCGACACTTCACAGACTATATTTACCTCTGCATAGAGTGGTGTGCATTGACTGCACTCATAGCCCACTCATTGGCTCAAAAATGTTATGTAACTTATGTTCAATACTTAAGAATTTTAGTGAATTAAGAGGAAGGATATGTTCACAAAAGATAGCTCTGCACAGATGTGTCGATGTCTTGCCTTTCATTAAGTGTTAAGACATGGAAACAGAGCTAAAACAGTGAGTGTCCAACACATCCAACACAACTGTGTCTATCCGTTTCTTTTACCGTTGATGACCGACAACTGCACAGAATAGACAAAAGATGTGTAAAACTATTACAACACTGAAACGATTTACGTGTTCAGCAGTTAATCATTATTTTTCGGCGTTTTTTACATTTAATAGTCATTAATGACTTTGTTATCAACGGTTTCGTAGTTCTCGACATAAAAGCCAAACACAAAACTAATGAATAGTTTATTCAGAAATTGAGACGAAATGCAAATATTCGTAGATTTTCTAAATTCAATCAATTATCAAATGCTTTAAGTTTTGCATTCATTTGAATAATTTTTTTGTCCAAAACATTGCAATTAATGTAAGTTTTTGTTAATAAATTAGAGATGAAGTGCGAACTCAAACACTATTTATTACCGAAATAGACATCAAATCAAAAGAATAGAAAGAAATGATTTCCACAAAAATGGGAATCAAATTAAAGTAATGTTTTGTCAATATTTGAGTTAAAAATAGTTGTCATCCACTCATAGACTTCGACACCGACTCAAAGGCTTTTGGTTTAAGCTATTGACATATCTGTGCGATAATCTTATAATCGATGTGTGCTGTCGAGAGCCAGAATCACATCGGTTCGGGTCTGTCCAATAGCACAGTCATTACAGATTGAAAAGTGAGGGATACCATAGCTGTGAGACATCAAACTTCACACAAACTAATCAACTAAATGAAAACCAGTGCTGACATTATCGACAGTCAAAGTGAAGACACTGCTCTTCGGTCGATACAAGTGAAGCACTCACTCATTCCGTCTCACACTTAAAGAGAGAGCCATAAAAAATAATAAATCTGATGAGAAAACCAGAATAATATTAGACATAACGCCAGTTCCCTGTTCTGCCTACAGATATCAGTTAATAATTAACGTGATATTAACATGCTTAATTTTATCAAAACCAATATCACAACAGAGAAGAGTCTTTTATTCGTTAAAACTAATTAAATTCGAAATTTATTTTTGTAATCAAATAAAACCCAAAACCGTTTGATTTATTAGATCTCTTCATTAGATCTGATGTTTTTACTCAATTCGATACCAATCCAGTCATTATATATCAGGGGTTTGTTTCTGGTTAAGTGCAATAGAAAAAAGACCATGCTAATTTGAACTAACCATCTCAGAAAACTCACAATATCATTAGAAATTAACTTGATTTAAATTTGATGCTATCATGCAACTTAATTTGAAGCCTCGAATTTCACTTAAAGTGTTATTATTATATCAATTACAAACTATTTAAGACACGACCTTGGTAGTATTATTGGTAGTATGCATTGATATAATGTAAATATATTTTCATTTCATAAACACTTTTCTTAGAAAAAAACGCTTAAAAGACATTATTTTTCGTTTAAGTAATTTAAAAAACGCACAAAAATTAATAACAATTCATAGTTAGAAGTCTGAAAGGGCGGATCTCTGAGAGCATGTAAAATAGGCTCCAAATTTTGTCAAAAATCATA
>JAQGCQ010000926.1:0-11125 GCA_034699945.1 Chamobates pusillus
TATCTGTGAGCGATTGAACGGGTATTGTATTCGGCATTAATTTAGTAACCAATTGAATGGTTGGCAACAAATTATTTATGGGCATGGTTATGCCACAGGTTATTATGCTCAACATATAATGAAACATCAAGAATATGCCGGCAATTAAGATATTAGGAAATAATATTGCGGCCAATATTCCGAATGTTATTCCACAAATACCCTGGACAAATAATAACAAACTAAATAATACCAAGGAATCTGTGATCAGTTTACCCAACACTAAATATGGCAATAATATAGCGAATACTATTTGAAAACAAACGGTAAAAAATTGTGTTATAATATTTGATAGTAAAAACTCAGTTGTTTTTATTCCGGCGACAATACTACGCTCATAGAGACCGTCTGTGCGCTCATCCATAATCATGTGTATTGTTATAAAAGCGGTTATTCCATATATAGTTGACAGGTATAGGCCAGGTGTCAGGTATTCTCTTAACGATCTGTTTGTATTGCCATAAATAGGCTCTTCAAATATGAGGGGTATTTTGAATACGTCTATATTTACGTTGGATTTATTAGCTAGGTCTTCGACAAATGCTATATATGACAAATAGAGGTAATTCTCAATTTGAATTCCAATCATTGACCTTGATCGATCGATGTGGACATGCATTTGACTCTCTTCGATGGTGTCCTCATCCGTTTCAGTCATATATAGAAATCTTAAGCGAAGAGCTTTTGTTAGCCTTTCATTGATTTCAAGTGCGGCCGCATTTTCTCCCGCTTTTACCGAATCAATGGCTTCTTCTATAGTATCATAAAAAACAATATTGAAAACATCTTGGTCAATGTGATTAATGAAGATCTCTCCCCAGCGTTCGCTGATATTATATTTGGCCTCTTCATCAAAAATAGCCAAGTTTATACCAGTTGGCTTTTCTGCAATACTATTAATACTGACCATTAATAGTATCGAGGGAAATATACAATCTAATAACAAATGCGTCCAATTTCTGGTAATTCTGATGTAATTCTTGTGCAAAAGTGCTGATAATTTATTTTTGAAGCGGGAATTCCTCACTGAAATATGGCACTCATTGTTAATGATCACATTTTGATCTTGGCTTGTATCAACAGCTTTGTATATATTGTTTTCTTCATCTAAAATCCTATCTCCTTTTATTGAAGTTTTTGTTTCTTCTGATTCTGTCTTATTTTCATTGAAATCCTTATTTCGTTCAAACGTTTGATTTTTATAACAAAAACTTTCAGAATTGAGATCTGATTCTCTATCTTCTGAATCACATAACTTAAGGAAGACGTCCTCCAAATTGTTTGACTCATATCTGTTGAGCAAAATGTTGGGCTCGTCTTCAGCCAGTATTTTACCGCTTCTCATAAACGCCACAGTATTTGCATTCCGCGCCTCTTCGATGTAATGTGTGGTCAGAATTATTGTTTGTCCGGTTTTACACAATTTCATTAAATGAATCCATATTTTATGTCTAAGCACTGGGTCTGTGCCTACTGTTGGCTCATCCAATATTAATAGTGGCGGTGAATGAATTAAAGTACAGGCCAGGGATATACGCCTTTGTTGACCTCCCGACTGATTTCCTGATTAAATAATTGAAATATTTATAAAAAGTGAATTTATTAAAAGAGCCATCAATAAGAATGCCTTGATATAATCATTTTCATTGATATTTTATATATTAATTACCGATTAATTTGTTTTTCCTTAAATTCAAAAGTTTTATCAGTTCTTCAGTTTTATCCCGGATTTCAATTGAATTCATTGCATATATTCTTCCGAAATAAGTGAGTATTTCCTCAGTTGTGAGTTCGCTAAAAAGAGCGAATTCTTGTGGCATATATCCAACACCAGCACCGGGTATATGACTTTGTGGTGAACCAGGTTTGGCGCCAAATATTTTCATTTCACCACTAATTGGTTTATTTCGCCCTAAAATGCACTTCAATAAAGTGCTGCAAAAATACTTATTATATCATTATATTATAAACTAATTTTTCAAATTAAATATTAAATAATACGTCAAAGGTGAATCATCAAAGGTAACACACTTGACAATTCAACAAATTCCTTGAAGTTCAAATTCAAGTTAGCATTTATCAAATATATTTAAATGTTCAAGGAAATTTTCTTAAATAAACCTAGGCAAACCAAATAAAACTACTTTCGCTAGCTATGTTGCCCTTGAACATTATATAATGATTCTTATTAATAATGAGTTCTTATTTTAATTACCAAGTAAACTTATTTACAATAGGATTTTGAGAACAATTTTGAAAAATAATTATCATTTGAATGAGACTTACGTTTTGCCGCAACCACTCGACCCGAGCAGACCATAAATGGTTCCTTTTTTGACCGTCAAATCAATTCCTTTGAGTATTGGCTCAGACTTTGAATACCAAAAACTTATTGCTCGCAAAAACACAATAATTTCTTTACTATTTTTATCCATATTTCTGAAAATAATTGATATAAAATAATCACATGGTATTTTTTTATGTAATAAAAAATAATATTTACACTCAATTTAAAGAATTGACAATTTTAAAAATTGCTAATTATTTCATAATTATATATGAATTTAGAAAAATTTACCTTTGATTTTCAATTTTTTCTTTGAATTCAATGATCAAATTAATCCAGTGAAATTGCAAGATCAATTTATTTGAAATAATAAAATGAACAAAATTTTGAGCACTTACTTCAAATTGGTTTGAGTTTTGAATGAAAAAAACTTATCTATCATTAACCAGAAAATAGCCTTGGGGCTATTGAACGCATATCTCCACTAAATGATGGGATTCAATGCCAAATTCAGGATAACTTAGTTTTATCTAAAAGGTTAATATAAATTTCATATTTTGTATCTCATTTAATCTCATTTTTATATTCCGTATTTATTCGCATATAAGCCCCAGCTCATATAAGCTTTTTTTCTCACTTTTTTGAAAAATGAAGCAGTGCGGCTTATACTCGATGTGTTTTTAGCACAGGTTTATATTGGGAGGGATTGGGTTGAGTGTCATTTTCTATTGTGTGGCTTATACATGGGTGCGGCTTATATGCGAATAAATACGGTAGATATTATAATTTTGAAAGAAACCTTGGTTCAATCATTAATGAAAAATCAATGAGAAAATTTTATTTATCTCAAATGGTGTATAAGTTTTCCGAATTTAAATTCACTTACCTTACCTTGGACTCATTTATAAGATGATATAAAATTTAAATGCAATTTTTTTAATAATTTTTTTTATTGATAGTTAATGCCTATGGATTGCCAACGATTGCCAGATTTTAGAAGCATTATTCATGCGCAATTATTGCAAGTTGCAATTATATTCATATAAATATGTGAAAATGATAATAAATTACACAAGGTACTCAATTAAATAATTGGCAATCCATACCGCGATGCTTTAGAAGACACATCATTTTATTATTTAATAAGCAGCGTCGAGCATGGTTTATGCGTTAAAAGGAGATCTCCTAGTAGTCCTAGGTACCGTCTCTGTTTTTCAAACTGCATTCAAATTGATGTCATTCATCTAATTTATTTCTCATCAACTCGTCGGTGTGGGAGACCAGGCTTAAGCTTAACACCTCGCGTGTATAAATAAGGGAATTTCATTTCAAGCCTAAATTCAACAATATTTTTAATGAAAGTATTCACTCAGATTTGACAATTTTTAATCGCTTTTTTGCGTTTTTAATAACAATTTTTGCTTTGAAAAATTGCCATATATAGAAAGACCATTCTCTTACGCCCCCACCACCTGGCAACTTTTTTGATAACAATGGGATTTCTTTGTTTGATTTTTTTGAAAATTTTTGAAAATTTCTCAATATTGTTGAAAATTTTTCAAAATAAATTTTCAGTTTACCAAGAGCCTCTTTTTCTCAACAATAAGAGGTGATTGTCCGAAACAAATACTTTCACTTATGATCAAAAATTGCCATTTTATGGAAATGCTTATTTCCAGCTTGTTTGTTCATTTGTTGATTATTTTGACTTCAATTGATAGATTCAATCATGTATAATTATAATATCGAACAAAATTCATCATTTATGCTCATTTAATTACATAAACAAGCTCCATATAATGGCAATTTTTGTTCATGATTTTGAAACTTCAGAGAGAAGCTAACTTGAATTTTATTCCTAAAATTTTCAAAAATTTTCAACAAAAATCAAATTGCATTTGAATTGTAAAATCTAACCAGGAATAAAATTGTGTTGAATTAAATCTCATATTTTTACCTTTTACTATACAATTTTCATTGATTTATCTCAACAACATAGGGCTAAAAATCACACAAAAGAACAGTTCTTTTCAATTTCCTGGAAATAAAATTCTACCAAATTAATTTTCCATAACATTTACGAAGAAATTCAGTTTATGGTTTTGTCTTTATTGAATATTCAAAATAAAATTTTTGATTAGTATCATGCTATTTGAGAATCCCTCCGTCGGACCACTCCAAGAAAGTGGCTTTTATACTTTAAAATGCCTAGGGAACTCAGCACCTAATTTTGAGCTTACCACAAATTTTTAGAACATTGATGAAGTATAATATAAAATTTTCAGTGACTTCTAGTATTTCTAAAATTTTATATTTCCCAAAAATTAATTGCAAGGCAACAATACACGCCATTATAAAGCCTATGAAGCCTTAAATGCTGGCTAATTTACAAACATTAAACAAAGAATTCAAATATGGGATTAGATTTATGATCAATAAATTATTTTTCAAGTTTTCATACATTTTTCGAATTTTAGTTCAAATATTTTGATTTGAATGACTTTGAAAACTGACGATATTTTAAAAATCGTCAAATAAATTATAAATTAAATCAGATATTTGAAATTCCAGTTGAAAGCTCTATCGAATCGATATATCACATTGATGATTTGATCAAAAAATTAAATTTTTCTCTGAAAATAAATTACTTCAAAAATTATTTTTTTCGTTAAATTCGAATAACTCAAGGTGTCATATTGAAAATTCAGAATTAATATCGAAAGAAATATCAATAAATCTCAATAAAATCGTTAAAAGTTCATTTCTATTCTCAATTTTAATACCCAGACGTTAGATAGTATAAACTTTTTTACATTCACAATAAACTATAATATATCTTGGTATAAATAGTGAAAACAGAATTTAAATCGGTCATCTAGTTTGAAAGTTACAGCCGTTTTAGAAAGTGCACAATTAGTTTTCTGCTCGAGTGTATAAACTTTTACTTAAACAAATCAATACAATAACATTTCAAGTGGTTTTTGTTATAATACAATAATTATTTATTCAGCAATTTTATTTCTCTAATATTTTGTACTGCTTTCATAATAACCAAGATATTATTAGGATATATTTTGTATCTATTACATTTTTTAAACCAAAATTTTGCTTGAATTAAATTTTTCAGCTCCTTTTCTAATAAACCGAATTCGAGATATGTATGATATTTAATGGAAGGATCAAAAATAATCTTCTTACTGAAAATTAAATATCAAAATCAAATACTATTATTTTCAGTTCAATTTTCTAAAAAATACTTCATAAGGATATCTTCGAAATCACTTCGTGCTTGTTCATAATTTCCGCTTAGTCGATTTAGTGTACCACGGTAAAAAATTGCATTAAAATATATATCCAAGTTAGAAACATTATCTATACATTCATTTGTTTTAAAAATATAATAGATTTATTTATTAAATGTGTATGATAAAAACTTATATTATATAAATTCGAACCTTTGATGGCATTTTCGATTCGTTTCATATATTTATTGATTAAATCTTCATTATTTTTTATGCAACCAAGGTAATCATGTAAATAGAAATAATCCTAATAATGTAAAAAATCATTATAACTTTTGAAATTAATAAAATAAAACATACCATTTCTGTTAAGCAAAACATTTGAGTTTTAAGAAATCTCTTTGATTTTTCAATTGCAATTTGTCCAACGGTAAAAACAAATACATATTTTCGGCATCTCATCTTGATTACGGCTCTATATAATTTTTAAAATTAAATTGCAAAAAAATAAATTTTTATTTTAAATTTTCTCTATTAATTTTAAATTTTCATTCGATAAAACCTTGATGGGTAAGCGCACATTGACCGCTGAAGACCGCTAGACCGCTAAAGACCGCTGAAGACCGCTGAAGACCGCTGAAGACCGCTGAAGACCGCTAATCTGTGAAGTATTTCGAAATTATTTTTGTATAGGAGGTGTTTTTTTCATATTTGTGAGGTGTCATAATTTGTTGAAAAAAATCATCAAAAATTATTTTCAAAATTATTAAAACACAATTTAAATTAGATTTATTGAAATCTAAATCGAAAAACATTTGATTTTATTAATTTATTCAATTTTTGAAAAATTTGTTCATTGATTATTATGATGTGTATGTGTGAATATAATTTTCAAAAATCAAATTAATAAAATCAATTGTTTTTCGATTTAGAATTGTGTTTTCATAATTTTGAAAATAATTTTTGATGATTATTTTAATATGTGACACCTATCAAAAATTCAAAAATAACTCCTATACAAAAATAATTTCGAATTACATCACAGATTAGCGGTCTTTTCTGCGGTCTTCAGCGGTCTTCAGCGGTCAATGTGCACTTACCCAACTTTGATATAACCCTAATTGCGTTTCGATTTTTTTGTACCTCATTACATTATTAGAAAAATCAATAGAGTATTTGTCATCAACTTGTTCATTTTTCATCAATTGGAGTATCGCGTAAAAATAAGCAGTTTGATTAGGATAATGGCAATAATATTCGTAGATTATATATTCAGCCAATTTAAAAGATTGATCCCAGTCCATTTTTAAAGCATAGCAATACATTAGTTCGTGGGCAAATACAAACTGAATCCAATAATAATTATGTTTAGATAAATTATTTAAAATCTCAATGGATGAATCGATATGACCCTTTTGTTGTTCAAATTTGGCTTGAGCAAATAGAAATAAGATCGACTAGAAAACATTAGTTGAGGTTATAAATCAAGATCTATAAATTATTCAATTTTTACCTCTGGATATTTTTTTGAATATTCATCTAATAATGAAAATTTAGAAACAAAATGATCATCATTGAATCCAAAATAAGCTTTTCCATAAATGCTTAATGTAAGAATAATTATACAAGCCAAAAGGGAAAATAATCCGTCTGATTTTAATGCTAAAACAGATATATTTTCAACAGAATCTAGTTCATTTCCAATTATTCCGAAAATTTTCATAAATTTTTGAGCTCTATTAGGAAGAATGCCGATTATAAACTTCCAGCACCAAAGTGATAGATGATATCCTTCCGTATAATATTCTTTCATCTCATCGTTTTCCCATTCAGTTTTATTCTTTAAAATATCCTTGCAAATTCTGAAAAATGTGATTCAATTTTCAAAATTGTTAATTATGTCAATTTGGCTAAATTATCTATTTTTGAAAATATCAATGTTGAAAAGATTTATCTAATCTGTTTAAAATAAAATATGATCATGTTTATTCTATTTGTGTAATTTTTTAATAGAAAAAGAAATTAGGATAATTTGAGTCAATCCAACTACTACACTTAACATTATCTCCCATAGGCTTAACATAATCAACTTAATTCGGTGTTCTGGATTAGTTAGGTGGAATGAGTTAAATTGTTGTTCTAGGTTTATTCGGTTGTCTGAGTTTGGTTAGTGGTCAGGGTTAAACTTTTTAAAATGATATTTTAATATTGCAGTCTTGAGCAGGATAGCTTAAAAATTTGAGCAGCAGAGTAGAACAGTAAAAGACTGCAGATTATAATGAAAGGGTAAACGAAAATTGTGTTCGTTTGGGGTAAACGACAAAACCATACACTACTATTCTTCGTCAATGTAGTGAAAAGTGAAAATAATTTTCACCTTAATCAAAAGTTTATGTTTTCAAGAACAAACAAATAATAACCTCAATTTCTGAATCACTGTGATATTTTTCAAATATTTGAAATTGTCCCCAATATGTACAACCATTCCAATCTGATAGGCTGTTTTCACATAACTATGATAGACACTTAGCATGTGTGCATGAGCTTCCACTGAGTAATTACATCATTAATGAAAATAAGATAAATAAGAAAAGAATACTAGCTCACAATCGCTCATAGTTTTATAATCTCTTTTCATGGGGCCTTTACACTGTTTCATAAGTATTTCTTCTAAATCTTTCAATGAATTTTCCACATTTACAAAGTCCACCTAAATATTTATAAATAACTGAATATAATCAAAGTGTATTATTTTAAATGTTGATATATCTGCTAAACATACGGATGACGAAAATGACGTGAAAATTATCATTCTCAACATAAGTCTAGCTGCAGCATGATAAATACTTTGAAAAGAAAATCGTTCCAATTGATTCAATGCATTGTCAATATCATTTGTTTGAAAAAACTTTTCAATTAATTCCATTACCATTTCAACTGAATCTTCCAATTTAATATGTTTCCTGTTATCACATTTATTTGTATGTTCATGATAAAGTTTTCGAATTGAATGAGAAAAATTATGTTATTTTCACTTAGAGCAATCTAATGATTATATATTAATAATTACCCATATTTTTCGGAAAAAATTTTAAATTCCATCTGATTATATATAGATTGAAATCTTTAAGATTATTACTTTCAAAAAATTACAATGACACAATGTTTCACTCACATTAAAAAAAGAGAAGAGGTTTGAAGTTTTCAAATACAGATACCAAAATTAGTATATGATTCGTTCAGGTTCAATTTCAAAATATTATGAATCAAGTTAAAAGAGTCTTTGAGTGCATTGTGATGAAATTATTCGATAGTTTTATAGTAATTGAATCATTAAAATTGACAGAGTTAACTGGAAAACCCTCTGAAATTAATTGAAATTATTTGGGAAATCATCAAAGTTGTGATTAATTTTCTGGAAATTTTCAAAATTTTGAATGTCTTATTTTTGGCAAAGAATATGTGAAGAAAGAAAGGGAAAGGCAGATGATGGTCAGATCAAATTTTACTGAGCAGGAATAAATTCTTCATTGAAAGAGCTCTCCTAATGTTTTAAAAATGATCTATGCTGAATTATCTGTGTTTGAAATTTTAAAAGGTTCAAATTGATAAAATAAATTTTATCTATATCTTCGATCCTTTTTTATACATATGCAAATAATGTTGACTATTCTAATCAAGCCAATTATTTCATTTGTATTTCCTCTCTATATGATATTTCACTCGAATTCCTAGCTCAAAAAACATAGTGACTAGAGGATTTTGAATGAAGTGATGCATTATTTTATAACATGAAATGTCTCAACTTATTCCATTAAAATTCCATTGAAAATTAAAATGCATCCTTATTCCAGCATGCAATAAGTATTGAAAATATGCCAAAATTATTTATTTAAGATAGATATTCAAAAAGTTACATTGTGATAAATTTTGAATTATAAAATTACAGTTTTTTGATTAATTTATATAAAATAAGATGTTTATCAAGATGTAGATTTGCTGAATTTTTGCCAAAAAAAATATTTGTCTGGAGGCTTACTCAACATTCTTACATCTAAATGATAGAGTATCAAATGAGCTTCAAAATTCATTCAACATTTGTTGGTAGACCTCTTGGCAAAATGCTCATTTTTTCACTTTATATGCATATATCCTGTTATATTATTAAAACTAGATGACTTAATTAATTTCTCAATAAATATTATTAAAGTCATCAATAGTGTGGGAAATAATGTGAAAAAATTTTCAAACATATCTTTTTGTTTTGGCCAGGTGCAAAATGACCTCCAGACCTCCATAGAACTCAAAACATGCCTAGAATGCACAAATCAGTTTTAATATCTATAAAAACTGTTTAGTATTTAATTAAAATAATTAAAAATTAATTTTTTGAAAAAGCACCATGCTGAAAGTCATTTTGAAATACTGAATTCACCGACCTCCCTGAAATTCAAAACATGCCTAGAATGCTCTAATTAATTTAAATGGATTAATAGGCACCCTTATATTTAATTAAAATAATTAAAAATTAATTTTTTGAAAAAGCACCATGCTAAAAGTCATTTTGAAATACTGAATTCACCGACCTCCCTGAAATTCAAAACCTCTCTAGAATGCTCTAGCTTATTTTAATTGATACATTGGAACCCCTTTATCTATTAAAAATGATTTTAAATTAATTTTTTGAAAATATACCTTGCTAAAAATCATTATAAAAACCCTGACCTCCAGACCTCCACGGAATTCAAAACATGCCTAGAATGCTCTTATCAAATTTAATGGATGAATTGGCACCCATTTATTTATTTAAAATAATTAAGAACTAATTTTTCGAGAAAGTACCATGTTAAAAATTAATTTGAATACCCTGACCTCCAGACCTCCAAGGAATTCAAAATGTCCCTAGAATGCTCTAGTCTATTTTAAAATATATATTGACACCTCTTAAATAATTTAAAATAATTTGTAATTAAATTTTCGAAAAAGTACCATGTTAAAAATCATTTTGAAAACCCTGACCTCCAGACCTCCAAGGAATTCAAAATGTCCCTAGAATGCTCTAGTCTATTTTAAAATATATATTGGCACCCCTTAATTAATTTAAAATAATTTGAAATTAAATTTTCGAAAAAGTAGCTTGCTTAAAATCAATTTGAAAACCCTGACCTCCAGACCTCCACGGAATTCAAAACATACCTAGAATGCTCTTATTAATTTTAATGAATGAATTGGCACCCCTGTATTTAATCAAAATGATTAAGAACTAATTTTTCGAGAAAGTACCATGCTAAAAATCATTTTGAAAATCCAGACCTCCAGACCTCCACGGAATTCAAAATATGCCTAGAATACTCTAATCAATTTTAAAATATGAATTGGCACCTCTTTATTTGATTATTATGGTTTGAAATTAGATTTTCGGAAAAGTACTATGTTAAAAATTATTTTGAAATCCTTAATTCACCGACCTCCCTGAAATTGAAAACCTATCTAGAATGTTCTAGCTTATTTAGATTCGTATATTAGCAATCCTATATAAATTTAAAATAATTTTTAA
>JAQGCQ010000927.1:0-11120 GCA_034699945.1 Chamobates pusillus
CTCTCTCTCTCTCTCTCTCTCTCTCTCTCTCTCTCTCTCTCTAGAATATTTAATCAAGATATTCAAGGTACTCCTTAAAATATATTTGATTATCAGAATCTAGTTAGTTTCACTTTGAAGATATTTTCTGTTGTATTGACATACTTTATTGTCCTAGTTATTCCTAATTTCTAATTGTAATTCTCAAAAGATCTTGCACATCCTATGTCACAGATTCAAAGAAGTAGAAAAGAAGAGCAAAAGATTTTCTTATTCTTCTTTGAAATACATTTTACATAAGTTTGATGTGAATTATGATATCATCAAAAAGAGTGAATGCAATGCAATGATAGAGAAATTGTATTCCACTTCACTCAGAGTCTGGGCTCACGTATAGAAAGTTTCACTTCTTTTATGACACATTTATCCATAAATATTAGATAAAGTCTTCAATATTTTTTTTCAAAAGAAAACTTTTAAAGATTAGAACAGATTCTTATCTCCAGAAAGTGTCCAAAAAATATTCCTACACTTGAATTACATCTTCTCAATCGGGGGTATAGCCAGGGATTATCAGATCAGTCAGTATTGACTATTTATGAAGAGTTCAAAGAGTATATCATTTGCTTTGAAAACCCTTCCATTTCTCCAAAAGCTATAATCTTTGAGATCTAGGAATGAGTTCTCAGAAATGATAATACACTTGATATTTATGCCCCGTTGACTATCCCTGAGTTCTGACAGAAAAATATTTTAAAAAATCGAATTCTTTTCAACAAATTTTGTATTTTTTTGTCATTCAATTCAGATGTGAATCCAAATATCGATTCAATTGAATGCAAATCAGATAAAGATTGTAATCAAAACATAATAAACACGATATGTTTCGAACGTAAATGTGTTTGCAGTGAAGGCTACAAAAGATTGGCTGACAATAACACCTGCGTTCACAACAGCACAGATGTCATCAATGATCAACATAATCAAAGCAAAAGTAAGTGAGCTTGCTCATCTTTTATGATATAATGCCTCTCTTTTACTGACTTATTTAATTGAGTAAATGTTTTTGTTTTATACCTTCAACTCAAAGAGAATGAAGGGAATGGAGGGGCGGTTACCTGTAATTAATTCTCTGTGATTCCTATGAGATGAACCCTACTTCTACTTGTAGTGTTAGTATAGAGGAGTCACCAGGCTCATCTATCAAATTTGCAATCAAACTGATCATTTCTAATTAGATACACACAAAAAGATTGAGGGATTATCTTACTAGATCATAATTGACTAGATAAATTGCAACAGATTTCAACTTGAATATATAATTTCGACACCTTAATCTTTAAAAATATCATCCTAGGACAAATAAATAAGCTTGCACTTTGCCCTTACTTTATTTGGGTTTGAACTGGATAAAATTTATATTATACCTGTTTCTAATTGACTTAAATTTGAAATCAGGGTGAAATAGAAAGGGTTTTATTCCATCCTACAGTTTTTGTAATAGGATTAGCCCTATTGGCCATCCCTTCCCAACACTTGCACTGTCAGAGAGTGAGTGATTCAAACTCATGGGATTCGCAACAAAAAACGAAATAAAATAAATAATGATATAATATATACAGAGTCTGTAAATACTATCTCTGGAGTGCTATTAGTATTACTCAGACCTTATTATAGTGAGTACTGGAAATAAAAAACTTTATAAACATTTTCTAAATGGTTTCGAATGAATATTCTTCTATTGGTAGACAATAGTGTTTAACGGACGCAAAATTAATGGTTTATTTTGGGATTTTTTTGGTCCAAATTGTTTTTTGAGCGAAAAATAAGATGAAAAGCTTTTCCTTTATTTCCGTTCAATAATAGGATTTTGAAATTAATATTCAAAACACTTTTGATTTTATAATTTATTGTTTCGTTTGATTCCTTTGTATAAAAGAAACAAGAATAAAATTGAGCCCTTCCTAAATCAGCTTAAATGTCGTGATCCACCATAGTGATCTAGTTTATTAATAATTCAGTGTAATGATCATCATTATACTAGATCAATTGGAAATAATCGATAAGATCGTGACAATGAAATCAGTGCTTAGTTATCACTTCATGATTGGCCGGCATTTGAAGAGTGAAAGCACTCAAAGAGATAAATCTTTGAGAAGAGATCGTTAGACCGCAAGAAATTCTCTGTGAAAATCACATTTAGTGTCAGTCAGTGTTCAGTCAGTGATTCAATTAAAACTATTGATGTGTCGCTTCTCTGCATAACTACAGAGCTATGCAGTGAAACACCATTTCTCTTGAAATGGAAATTCTCTTTCTCTCCCCTCCATTCCTCTCCACTTACAAATTGTACAGGGTAAAACTTTTAACGGAGAAAATACAGCTAATGTTTGCCAATACTTACTGAACGATACATTAATTCTATCGATCCTTTTATTTCGTTTTTTGTTCGAACCTTTTATACAAATTCTTTCCGAAAACTTTTTGACAAAAAGGGACGACATAATAAAAATATGAGTTCCTGAATAATTTATACATTGATTTTGAGTTTTTGTGATTTTGATTGTCAACCGGTTGTGACATATAATCGAAGGCCACTGAAGACAGGCTTTCAGTTTGTCTTTTCTAAAGAGATTTTTAATTAATTCTAAGAACTGTTTCAATGGTTTTCATTCATTCAAAATGAATGAATGCTTTTGTTAGTCATTTAAGCAAAGAATAGCGAGGAGGGAGTGGTGAATATCCAGGGTATTTATTGCGAAACTCAGTGATGGTTCAATTAACCAAGTTGCGTAATCTTGGTCATCAATTTATAAAAATTATTATAATATAATTGATTTAATTTTCTTTTTTCTTATTAATGTCTGAAAAAGGATTGCATTTAATTAATAAAGTTTTTGGGGGAAAATTAACATAAAATTCATAAATATTTCACCATGCGTATAGAAATAGAATGATTAATCACTAGTTCAGGGTTGAGCAAGTACGTTCACTGAATATTTAACACTTTAAATTGAATTTTTATTAAAACAGAGTCAGAAATTGAGTTTTAAATTGAATTTTCTAAATGAAATTCATTCGCAAATAAATTTAATTACAATTTTCGTCTTCAATGAACACAAAGACTGTATTTAAAGTCGAGTTAGAAAACAGTTTTTTAAATTAAAATTAATTATTCTCATAATTTCTTTCAGTATTTTGTTTTTAAATACTTTTTTTTAAGAATTTATTATTTAATAAATCATTTGAAATGCTTTTTATCGCCCGAAAAATGAGCGCAAAAAATAATAATGACTTTCTTTCAGATGACTTAAATATTAGGGATGAGAACAAACCCAAAGAAAAGCCTAAAGAAAAATACAATGGGAGTCATATGTTGCCCATAATGATTGTGCTCGGAGTCATGTTTGTGGGGATGTGCGTCGCTCTCAACCTATTCAGCCGGTAATTAATTGTTTTGAGATGACATCAAAAAAAAGTTTTAAACTATTTTTGAATTCAAAATTAATGCAAATTTTCTTTCATTCCATTTGTTGTTATATTTTTCAATTCCTTTTATTTATTTTCAAAACTATTGAGACTTTTTTCTGATTAAATTTCAATTTGGCCTAGAGCTAGATGTTTTTTAAAATAGACCTTTGACATTTGTTTGTTATTGATAAGATTTTTTTCAGCTAGCTTAAATTGTTTTTTAAATATTGAAGTCAAAGTTCGACTTTATTCAAAGTTTGATCTTGCTCAATTTGTTTGGTTCATGCAGGGCTCGTTTTCGTCAAAGCAGGGGCATTTTCTCGAAGCCGCACCTAGTCAAATTCAACAACAATGGGAGCACTAAATCTAATTACAAGACGAGGAGAACAAGTCCACCAAATCCGCACAGCGCTACCACAGCCGGCGCTCAGAGTATAACTGTACCCGAAAGTGAACTACAGAAAAACGGATCGTATGTATCGATAGCACTGGACTCGTAATTGGAACGGAATAAAGACAACTAAACTTTGAAATTAATAAAAATAAAGAGACACTTAAAATAAAAAGCATTTCAACAAATATTTGGAGAAAATCTTAAGAGAAAACAAAAATTTTAATCTAAAGAAAGTATTAGAAGAAAATAACAACAAAAACCAGAAAAATGTCGACCATTTTTATCATTACATTATTTCTTAAAAACATTTCTTTCCTTCACTTAAGTATTTCAGTGACAAAAACACAAATCATTTTTATTCAATGACTTGTATTACAGTTTATTCAGTTATTCTCTTCATTCAAATGTATTCGTTGTGTTTGTCTTCAAATTTGTTTCATTAAACTCTTTTTTTTTTGGTCACAAAACAAATCAGTGGCTCAGAGAGGGAACGGAATAAAACTGTTCCGTTATTAGTTTTTTGATCGTGGTCTTATCTAGCCATAGGAGCCTTTCAAAAAGCATTCCCTTGGGCATCTTTGATCATACAAATCACATCTTGTAAATTACAACTTGTTTTGCATACATCCGACACAACCTTAAAAATCTCATTCTGTGCACAAAAGAAAATATGTGGACAAAAAATTTCATAATCAAGTCCTAAATGGCACTCATTTTTATAGTGAAATATATATGAAAAAACTATTATACAGTTATTATTATTATTATTATTATTATTATTAATATTATATAATATTATTACTTCTATAGGAGAAAGCGTTTAATGAAAAACTTTTATCCCATTTATTATTATTATTATTATTTAATGATTCAGAGATTTTCAAAGCATAAAAAATTGTAATTACACTTTCAATTGAATTTAGTATTAAATTATTGATAATTATCGAAACGTGAAGTTCGAGAAAATTGATTGAAATTAAATTTTGTTGTTTTCGATAAATTGATTTTTATTTTTGGGAAAAACGACCGGTGCTTCTGCTGTCGGTTATTACTAAGCAATTAAATGTTGGTCTCAAATGGGCACAAATGGACCAAATAATACAGTCGTTATACGACTGGACTCAGATTTTTATAGATATAACTGAGGTTTTGTTTTAATAATATTTTATTGTCTTTTATTTTATTAATTAGTTTTTGTGTTTTCAATAAATTTAATGACCAATTGATGAGATGAGTGCTTAAAATAGATTTTTTTATGGCATTCAGTCATTTATTTGAAATGATTATTAGTTGGAATAGATTATAATATTGAGTCCATTTATTTTAATTAGTATAATTTTGTGGTGGTGCCAATTAAATAACCATACCTAGTTTAAATTATAGTTGTTAGGTAATATTTTTCAATTGTCGTCGTATATAATTTACTCAATTAGCTATTTATCACGATTTTTGACATCTGAATTAATGTATCGAAACAAAACTATCAAGGTCAAGTGCAATTAATCCTTTTTCCAATTTTTGGGATGAAATTATGATCACTTATGTTTTATGCAAGGTAAAAATAAACTCATTTGATTACTAAATGCAAAACTGAATTCCCAAATAATCAGCCATGTACAAATAATCAATTCAATTCGATGACTAAGAATTTTATATGAAATTCCAGTTATTTTCCAAAAAAAAATTATTCAATTATATGACTCATACCTACAATTCCCGCAAGAATTGAGTCAATACTTCAAATCCAATAAAAGCGGAATAATTAATAACGAATTTTTGCATTTAATTCAGTGGACACAAAGCACAGCACACATTCAGACAAAAAGGACAGCACACACATAGAAACAAAGCACAGGCTTCCAAATCGATTGACATTAGTTTTTGAAAGACATCAGAGGAACAGATAATTGCTTTAAATGTCATAATTTATTTCAAAATCGATTCACTCGTTTGACATAAATATCCAAACGATATGTCGGTTATTATTATCCAGAAGTGGTCAGCAATACATTAATTCCTTATTTAATTAAATTACTCCCATTTTCTATAAGTACTTTGTTATTGTCTAGCAATAAATGAGATGATATAGTTCATTTACTTATTTAATAACCATTTTAATTGATTCCCAATAATTCATGTTATTATAGACCAGAATATTCTTTTATTTGAACAATATTTCAAATGAATGTCATAATAACCAAGGTCGTATTGCAAAATATAGAGCTAAATATTGATCTTGATAATATCTATAGTAAATCTTAGGTGAATGATCGTTTCGTGTTTAAGAGGAGCAAGCATCTTCTTTATTTAATCAGATAATAAACCATTATTACCTAGCCTACCATCTTGGTCATTATTGCGATGTCATATTTGAAGAAATTGACAAAAAGTCTGAAAATCTTTATTAATAGTTAAGTAATAGAAAAGAAAATAACGGATTATTTATTATTTAATAAGTTTTTGAACTTCAAATCTGATATAAATGTTGTTTTTGAGAGAAAAGTAGGAAAAGAACTCAAAGGTTGAGACAAATTGAGTGGAAATACAGACATAAATATAGATTTATTTATGGCTTGACTTCTATATTGGACGGTATTATTAGGTATTTGTCTTTTGAAATGTAGTGACAAATAATAAGAACATTGAGAGCACGCAAAACAAATGATGAGATTTCACTGATAAAGACTGAGCGACCAGACTATCAATCAGGGCGTAGACTACATATAACATAACACACAATGGGTTTCTGAACCACAATTGGGCTCTCAATATAAACTCAATGTTCTTATTATGCAGAGGTGTCCACAATCAGCTCATTCTTAAGGGGGTTCATCACCAACTCCTTCCTTAAGAAGATCAAGAGTATGGTTCATCATCTTGTTCAATAGTTTTACCTAGTTAATATTTTCGGTGATATGGAGGGACTAAATGACCATTTTTTGATTCTACTTGAAATAGGGTTGTCCTCAGTATTGAACACCTCTGATATCCTGTGTTTTTATGTTATGACTGAAGAATTGTCGCTCGAATTGCAGATTATTCTCGAATTATAGTTTGGATTATGTTTTTTGTCGATAACTTCCATCGGTTTGATGTCAAGGTTTGGGTCACAATTGACAGATACCTGTGCTGTCAGTCTATTTTTGTTGTCTGACATTGACATCAATTCGTGTTTTACTTTCAGGAGATTTGATTTGTTTCCGAAAATAATTTTATGATTTTTTTTCATCGATTTCATAGATTTTAATGACTTCTCATTATTTTTAATTAATAGACTTTCGGTTAGATTTGGATTCAATGCAAACATTTTTTAGAATTTATTATTGCATTTAATCTAATTTATTGTTGAAACTCATTAATTAAATTAGTTTTTAAGAGGAGTTCCACTCAGAATGAGTCATTACTGACGGAAATTTATCTGAAAATGTGTCGGATTATTGTTGGAAGAGATTTATTGATAACGATTCAGATTATAATTAATTAATTTTCTTTTTTCAGTAAAATTGTATTAAATATTCTTCAATTCATTAAAATTTTTCTTTATTCAGTTGAGTCTCGAAATTATATTCCACTCAAACCTTAACTCAATTAATATTTCATTTAAGCGATCGTTTCGTTGCAAAAATCAGAAATAATTTTGTAGTTAATGTCGAAAAAGTGAAAAATGTTTTGATTTACAATTAATAGAAAGAGAATTATTTTTGAAATAAAGAATTTTTGATATTATTATTTGAATTCAAATTATTAAACAAACAATAGATTCAAACGAAATATTTATATAAACCATTACTTTTTATGCGAGCGCTTAGATATCGGTGCCGGGATGTACGCTATCTCTACGATATCGTCGTCGGTCAGGGATGAGATGCTCTCCACTGATGAAGAAGATGTAGAAAAGGTCAACACATTATCAATAGTCGACTCTTTATTTGGTTTTGGATGTGATATGGAATAGGAGGCGCCCATTAAAATCTCATCACAAGCTATTAGAAAGGGGTTAGAAATGAAAAATTCAAAGCAATTCAATTACCAAATATTGTGTTTTGGACAGCCATCTCTACGTCTCCATTGCATTGGTTTAATATCGCACACTTGAGGGATGCCATCAGTTGTTCGTCAGTCAAACCGTATTCTTCGAATCTTTGTGACAATACTCGACAATCGCTCAGCTTTTGTGCACAAATCGCAGGAAAACTCTTTCCTGTGATTGGGCTTTATTTTGGCAACTATTTCGGTCATTCACTCCTTCTGTTGAAGACGTGCCCAATATATTCATACAATTGAATGTTTGAGTGGAGGCGTTCAATATCTGGTTATCGGGTGTTTCGGAGGACTTCAGAATTGAGTTCAGAATTACATCATTTCGTTTGTATTCGCCGTTTGTTATGTCCTTTGTATTAATGGTCGGTCTCTTCTTATTCTTGAATTTTTGTCTTTTACTGCCATTCCTTTGATTATAGTTTTGGTTTGGATTCGAATTATTCACTGAATTCCTTTTCTTATCATTTTTATAATTATTTCGTTTTATTTGTTTCAACGATTTTTTCCAATTATTGTAGATATCATTTACCGATTCATTCTTTGCTATACCTTTGAACTTATCCTTAGCGGTGACTGCGGTCTCATTCTGTGCGCCACAACTCTGTCCGACTGATCTGTTCTGCCAATTAAATCGGGTCTGACTCTGACTCTGAGCGTCAAATTCATGACAGTTTGAACCCGATTGGGACGGATCTGATTGATTGATTACATTGGTTATTAGCTTGTTCATATTTTTCGTATAATAGACATTTAATGATTGATTTGCAGACTTACCACTAAATGAAAACACGCCTTCAGTTTTCCAGTGATAGACAGACTTTGAGGGAAATATTTGTTTTACTCCCGAAGTCTTTCCCCATAAAGCGAATGGGTTTTCAGTTTTGATCTCAGATTTGACTTCAGTTTTGATCTCTTTGTTAACTACCGGTTCCTTACTATTCATATTTAAAACCAATTAATTGTTTAATCAATAAATTGAAATAATCAGAGATTTAAGTCATTTAACAAACTATTGAAGAAAACAATGTTTTGCAAAGAAATACAAATTCAATGATTGATAAAAAGTTGAGATTTATTTTATTCAAATATACATGCTAACTTTTTTACAAGTTTAGTGTATGAGTTCTATTTAGGATATGCTGTGCTATCTATTGGTTTCTAACAGAATATTCTCAATGATTTGATTTCATCGATCAATGATTTAGTTTTACGTTTTGAGTATAGATGTCATTCCCTGTTCTGTTCATTGGAAAAAATTAACATGGTTGAATTCACTTGCAATTCAAAATTGATAAAGTATTGTATTATTGATTAATCATGTTTAACTTTCAACTTTATTATTTTTCAGCTTTAGAACACCAATTCTCAATTGGAGAAAGTTCATTTCTCATTTTCAATTGTTTAGAATAGTTTTAAATAAATAGTATCAAGCCAAATTAAATCTATAAACAATTTATCAACAAGTTTATTTCAATAGAAATGACAATTATTTTACAATCTTTTGATAACAGGTATTAATATTTGTAATACAATTAAAATCTGTTAAACATTAGATTTTCACTTAAATTAATGATTAAAATGTGAACCAAAAAATTCTAAATAAATGTTTCAAAACTGCTCTTTAAATATGTATTTCGTTTTCAATTAAAAATCGGATGAATTTCACAATTAATTAATTATGGGTTTAATTAAAATATAAATCTAATCATAACTTTTAAGTTATTTTCAATTAGATTTTCAATCAAACTCTCGATTATTGTTTTCGGTTAACAATCAATAAAATTAATGATAAAAACAATTCAATCCTCGAATAAAGTTATTATTTACTTATGTTTTCAATCAAACAATTTTTCAATTCGTTTATCGGTTTAAGTGTTGTTTTGCATCGCTTTCTGATAAGTATTTGTTTCCGTAAAGCACTTCAAAAAATCTATTCTTTGAGAAAAAGCAAATTCATCGACAAATTTAATCATTTCGTGACTTCTTCTTCAGTTACGCTTCAGATGCGAAAAGCGGTCCAAAAGTTATAAATCTTTTGTTTCTATTTTTGTTTTTCGGTTTCGATAAACAAAACGTTTGAATAAAATGTTATTTTCCTTCTTATCCGACAAAAAGTGGCGGAAAAGTACTGGTATTCTCTCAGTGTTTTTGATTTATGTAGAGAGCGGTATAACCACAACAGCGGGCCCTCAACTGATCGATTGTAGTGCAGGCGCTCGCGATGTAGGACTCCCTCAAATTGTAACACTCGCACAGCAGGACATATGTGAAGCCGAAACAGTTTCCGATATACTCCTCACGAAATTGTTTGGTGCGCTTCAAGAATATCATTCTTCGGAGGCCGACACACATCGGTAGGTATTTGTAAAGCACCCTGGCACCTGTTGGATTGGGTTCACGTGTAGTCAAAAAATACTGATTAGTTTCTCATTAATAATGGTTTTGGTTTTCAATTGATTTGTTTGTGTTTTTAAGTAAATGTTTTGATCTTTTGTTAATTTTTTAATAAGAATCCAATTTTGGAAACTAATTTGAATTTTCCAGGTTTTGTTTGCTTTCATTTTAAAAATAACCAAGTTACTACAGGAAGGAATAAATAAGTTTTTATTTAGTGAAGTAGGAGTGAATTTGAGCACTGAATGAAAAATTGCAAATTTAAATTCATGGATGAATTGATTTTCTATTAAATTTAGTATTTTGTTTGGAAGTAAAATATATTTCATAACAAACAGTCTATGAATCCGATCCTCAGTTTTTCTTCGGATATAAGAATTATATTGAAATCCTCTGACTTTTATCGATTGGAGACGAGTTTTGTGATAATAAATCATATTTTTTTCTTTCCTTAGTTTTGTTTCTTTTGCTTATTTCACAGAATGTTAACCAAAGATTTTTGAGCACAAACTCAAAAAACTGACCCAAATATCAGATTAAAAATATTGTTCTCTAAAGAGTCGTATAGTTTTTGAATTCTCAAAGAAATTCTGTCGATTCTGAGTATTCCTAAAAACATGAATTCAGCAAATTTTTTATTCAAATAAAAGTAAATAATTTTATATTTTAATACAATTTAGAATCATTTTGAAGAATGAGTTCTCTCTCTCTCTCTCTCTCTCTCTCTCTCTCTCTCTCTCTCACTCTCTCACTCTCTCCAACTCCTTCTCCACTCATTCTGTGCTCTGATATATTAGTTCTATGATTTGCTTGTCATCAGAGAGGACAGAGTGTTAGCATT
>JAQGCQ010000928.1:0-11118 GCA_034699945.1 Chamobates pusillus
CACACAGACAGAGAGAGAGAGAGAGAGAGAGAGAGAGAGAGAGAGAGAGATCCAAATTCCAGGAAAGCCTTTTTGATAATAGTTATATTATTAGTCTACTAACTTATCATGTTTCATTTAATGAGTTTTTCATTTTTATCAAGAATTGTACTAAAATTTATTTTTCGTAATGAAAGGAATTCATGGAAAATATTTTATGACAAAACTATTGAATGAATTATTATTATTATTATTTATTGCGTGAAAACAATTTATGTGATAATAACTTTGTTTGAGTCGTGAATTAATTCCGAGAATCGCACATCCATTCAGTCATCCCTTCATTCGATCGGATGACCCACTGGTGCGGACATTATTTAGATATACAACACATGTATTTATCGCTTCTATAGTGGTGTCGGGCTATTAGACGAAGGAAATGACTTACCGTTTATTGTCTTCCCTTATAATCGACTAATGAAATAAATTCGACCCAAAAAATCAATTAAATGCTCAAACATTACAAACATAACTGTAATTGTATTGCAATTTACTATTTCTTTTGAATTCTGTTATATAAAAGTCTTTAATTCAATGATATGTTAACCACAAAACGATTTTTTTTAATTTCAAACTATTTATTCAATTATTATTATTATTACTTCGAAGTTCAACCATCTTATTCTCTCTCTCTCTCTCTCTCTCTCTCTCTCTCTCTCTCTCTCTCTCTCTCTCTCTCACACACACACACACACACACACACACACACACACACAAAATAATTACTTATTAATATTAAGAGGATTTTCTTTAATACAATTGTACTGCAATTCATGTTTAATCAGAGAATTTATAGATTATAGAGAATTGAATTTAAATAATCTATTCTTCAGTCAAAACAGATTTAATGTGAGTCGTGATCAGTATTGAGGGCTGTTTTGGACAGTGTTTATGACAAACTTATTTTGTTTGAAAAGGAGTTCATTGTATTCTAAAAGTCAATAGAATTTGAGATCAAAGACTAAGTTGATTTTAAAGCTCGAGTGCATTTCAATTTTGCCTAGATCAATCATGTTTTAAATAGAAGAATAGAGAATAGAGTTTTATAGAAAATCTCAAATTGTTTATCAAATGTCAAAAAATGATTTATCATCCGATGAAAAAAATAATTAATTTAGCATGATTAAAAATAGACTTTTAATTCTCTCTTCAATCTTCTGATGGTTTCAACTTTCCATACAATTAATTACTAAATAATGAATTTGTTTTTCACTAAAAATTTTGAAAAACTTTCAATTCATCCGAGAATCAGATCCTATGCGATGAGTGATAGTCAGCGACTAATAACAAAATAACAAGCTATCATTTCTTTTTCAAAACAACCTTGCTGATTAAAAATATAAAATAAAAATTCTTTCAAAAGATATTTTTGATTAAAACATTTTTTTAATAAAAATAATTTCAACTAGATCATTATAACATTGTTTTGTTGTTATCGAACATTTTTTCAATCATTTTCTCAATACTTACCCAAAGATCTCAAACAAACGATTAATCATAAAAAGAAAGCTATAATTGATAGCAGTCTTATTGTGTGACTATTTTCTCATTTCAAATCCTAATATTATATTAATTATTGTTCTAGGTGTTTCTGTGTATATATCAGCGTTCACTTTGATGGCGATAGCGATCGACCGTTTCTTTGTTATTATATATCCATTTAAGTCCCGAATGCCAATGAAAACGTGTCTCATCATAATTGTCATTATATGGCTGACCGCGTGTTTGCTAACACTTCCATACGGTCTGTTTGTGCAGATCATACCATATGACGAAGACATTAACTTTTGTGATGAGGACTGGCCTCACGAAACCAGTAGAAAGGCGTTTGGTTTGTCGACATCTGTTCTACAGTTTGTGATACCGTTTATTATAATATCGTTTTGTTATATACGAGTCTGTAGTAAACTATCCCTGAGAGCCCGTTCTATGCCCGGCGCTAAAAGTGCCCGCAAAGAGGAACAGGAAAGAGAACGGACTCGTAAGACAAACCGTATGCTCATCTCAATGGTAGTGATATTCGGTATCTCTTGGCTACCACTCAATACTCATAACTTAGTTCAAGACTTTTATATACCGGCAGCGCATTGGAAATTCTCCCGGGCTTTCTTCCTACTAGGTAAGTCAACCATAATCAAGTTCAATTTCTATATCTGATTCTAAATCTCATATTAAGTACATTAAGAGGAGTGTTTTTCTCATATTTACATAGATCTTTGATAAATTGAACGTTAGCATGCTCAAATTTATTCATGTATTCAATATTATTGATTAGATTTCAGAAAATTGAGAACAAGAATATTATCTTTAAGTCTAAAAAAGTATTAGAGATTAGTCACAGATCTTCTTTTTCATAATTCCATTTAAATGAGCAAGAATATTTTTTAGGTTTTTAGTACTAAAAGATTTTCCTTCATTTGACGTATGCTTTCATTTAAATGTCTTTATATTTTAATTGGACTTTTTTTAGACTCTTAACAATATTCTTATCTTAAATTAATTAATATTTGAATTGAACATGAAGCAAGTACAAATTGTCTTCAAGCATGAATGTTTATGAATCAATGCAGAGAAGCCTAACTCTTATTACAGTTGACAATCGATTTCCGTTTTGATGCATAGATTAGATTAAAATTTACATTTTGACGATAAAAATACACACTTTGACAGAACAAATAATACCTATTCTTTAGGCATTCAATAATAGCTTCTACAAGAGATTGTACAAGGGTAGTTGTAATTCAAATTCAATTTCCATCTGAAATCAGACAATTTTATTCATTTCTGTTTTCAAATCAAATTTAAATTATATTTTTCTTTCCTTCAGTAAAATATTTCGATTATTTTTGCTTTTCTTAAAACGAATCTATTTTAGCAAATATTCTGAAAAAAACATAAGTATTGTATTGAAGTGTAAAATAATTGAATGATTTGTAAGTGAAAGACAACAAATCAGTAGATAATATCAGGAAGCAGTTGAGCGCTCAGCCAACACACAATTATTATCAAACTGTGCTCTCTCTCCTCACTATCTATTGAATGCAGACCTCATAGGGTTTCATACAATTTGATTAAACAATATTCCGATCGAAACCTATTATTCTTTGGGTTAAACAACTGTTGCTGTCATTCAATGATTTGATCACAAATATAGTAAACAAAATAATAGACAATTCTTTGAAAACAAATTCAGGGCTCAAATTTTTCACCAAAAATAAAGATTCAGTCTTTCAGTCATTCATTCCTTCTTTTAAAATGTCTTCAATTTAGGAATTCATTGACTCGACTGAACACAATTGATACTAATTTTCTTGTCTTCATTGATGTGATAATTAATAGCCAGTCCTCTCTATCTTACAAAACCAGACGTCAATTGGTGTCAAAACCTATTAATTGTATGCTTTGTTACTTTCCAAACATGAGATGACTGTCCCATTGCTGTCCCATTAGATGCAGTAATCATTAGTTCTGCCAATTCTTGTCATTAAGAATATAATTTAGAAACAAAAATATAGTTATTTCAGTATAATGTCTAATAAATATTGTCTTACTCATCTTACTTATTAATATTTGAAATTGTGGTTTCGTGTTAACTAGGTCATTTAGTGGCCATGTCTTCGACGTGTTACAACCCATTCCTGTACGCGTGGCTCAATGAAAACTTCCGTAAAGAGTTCAAACAAGTGTTGCCCTGTTTCCGGACATCACCCACCAGTTCCGGTTCTGTTCAACGGCGGACAGTCGGAAGTGGTGTCAACAGACAGGCCAACAATAGCGCGGGTATCAAAAGAGATGCCAACGGCGGTGACGATGAAAGATACGGACTGATCGCTCGCACCGATACCGTCAAAGAATATATACCTTTGGACGGAATAAATAGCAGTTCTATAAACTCAACGCCAATACATGGGGACAGGTCTACGAGTGTTACATATTTGGTTGACTCTAATGAATCGACTCCAGTCGTTAAGACTCGTTTGGCTCAGGAAATGAATAACACTATTAATTGTGATTCGGTTTAAAACATTTTTTGTTAACAAAATATTAGAGCCTTTAAAGAGATTTAAATAATTAATTGAAAAAATCAAATGTTTTTTATTGTCGTTTTGTTTTTAAAGTTATATTTTAAATGTTATTACAATTTTTTGCTCTTAAAAATTATTTACATTTGTGTACAACTGGTGTCAAATCTCATAATCTTGTTTAAATTCATCCAGATTTGTTTTTATGAATAAATGTTCTTGGATAAAGTAATAATGGATATGTTTAATTAAAATTAATTGAAAGTTCTTATGTTGTAATTACTTGAAATTGACATTTTTGCTAATAAAATGAAATCATCATGTTAACCAGAATGACAAATATGACCAGACTTATCAGCCAAAAGCATCTCCACTCAAATGAGATCAAATTCATAACAAAAGTCAAAATATTGAACTGAAATCAGATTTTGGTTCATTTGTACGAAAAATCAATGGAAAGCAAAAGTCGTGTCATTTCTGATTAACAAAATAATAAATCAGATATTTTTGGATCTGTTCTGCCGTTTGAACAATAGTTAGACGATTAATGTCGCCTCTTATTAGTGACACTTTTGTTTGTGGAAACATAACATTTATAGCCATTTATTAACAAATGTGAGGACAGAATCACTACTAAGTATGAACTTTTCACTAAGAATTTGCAAAACAAGAGAAGAAATGCAATAAATTTGAGATCAAAAATTTTTGCACTCAAATTACATAATGAAAAGACGACAAAAACCAACACAATATTAATCACAAGAGGTTGGAAAGAGTGCATTAGTGCTCAGGTATGTAATAATGACAAAATTATTTTTCCGTTATTAATCGAAGAGAACATAAATAAAATTGAATGAAATATTAAGAATGAAATGAAAATTAATAAAAATTGATTAAAAAATCATTTAAAACGACGCGAAATGGCTTAAATGAAAAACCAAAATTATGTCTATGGGGTGTAATTCTGATCTTTTGGTACCTCTCCGACTCTTATCTCAGGCACGCAGTTTGACTTTTCCTAAATTATGAATAAAAATATTAAATAGAAAATGTTGTGCAGGAAAGTAGTCTTTAAGGATAACTTATGAATAGATCTAACTACCTTTCATTTCCTGATAGTTTTGGAAATAATCATCAAATATTAAAGATCATGAGGAATCTTGGTGATCTGCATCAAAAAGAACCAAGATATTCTGCTGATGGACCCCCGATTCGGGGGTTATATTTGTTATTTGTACGCAAATATTTGATTGAAGCGAAATAGTTTTGAAGTCTAAGCACTAAAATAGAGAGCAAAGCAGTGCTCAAACACTCAAAGCGTTCGCTTCACTCAAAAGCAGTATTTCTATTATAAAGTCTATGGAGAGGGTCTGGCTTTAACCTCAAATATGGGCGCCCATCAGCAGAATTTTTCGGTTCTTTTTGATGCAGATCACCAAGATTCCTCATCATCTTTAATATTTGATGATTATTTCCAAAACTATCCGGAATAGAAAAGTAGTAAGTAATTTCGTTAAACTTTTGCTGCGATTCGTCTATTCGTGAAAAACGATATCGTTTTGAAATAAGAATAGGCAATGAATGCAATGAAAAAGTGAATTATATTTATTATTATAGAGTAGTCTAGTGTAGAGTAGTGCACATCCATCCTAACCCAAACTCATGTCACAAAAGGCAGAACAGTCAGAATAGGCAGAACAGGCAGAACAGGTGCAGCGTTTATCAGAAATCAATACAAGTTTTGGCAAATGTAGTAAATTGTAGTATAGATTGGTTTTTATTCACTCAGTTATTCGAGTCATTCAGTCGAACATTGCTTTAGAGGAAGAGGAGGCGAAGGAGGCAATCGAGGCAATGGAGGCAAAGGCTATATTAATACTGTATAATATCATTGAATGTCTTTATATAGCATTGAATTGCATTTAGGTTTCAATCTGTGAGCACTTAAATGAAGAGTAACTCTAAATCATTGAACGAAGAGATGATAGAAATGTTATATAAGAATAGTTAGACTATTATTGGGTCCAAAAAGCAGAAGAACGTCAAACATCACTTTAGGACATCTCATAACAGGCAATAGAGGCGCATACATACAGCACAGGCATACAAACACAAATTCTCCAATAAAATTCAGTTGTATTTCACTAATGTTGGCCCTGTTTTAAGCCAATTATAGGCTTGACTTGATTTTCAAAAAGCGGCCAATTATTGAACTCAATGCACACAAGACTCGCATCTCTGCAGCACTTAAGCTCTAACAGCTCTCACATCTCTCACAACACTCTCACAGCTCTCTCACAACTCTCTCCATCGTTCACGCATTAGATGACAAATAGTAGTGCAAAATTACCCTGGTTATTATATATATTGTCGAGAAATAAGTGTATTCGATTGCGAGCCTAAACTCTCTCGCGAGCGATCAGATCAAATTGCTGAGCCCTGAGCCCACGATACTGTAACCAATTTGTGCATTACACCATTGCACTTGGATAGCACATCCATAGCACATCCATAGCACATCCACAGCAATCCATTCTATACCTAAGCATTGAAGTCATGATTACAAGAAGAGGCGCAAGCGTTCATCATTTGCGCTGCTAAACGCCCCGGTGCATAATTTGCTTGCCTTAGCCATTGTAACTCAATATGTGTCGTGATTGCTATACCATCACAACCATCATCATTATTATTGATAGCTCTGATACCATCACAGCATCACTTGACTCGATATACCAGTGCATACACACAACGCACAACTGATACGGCGCTCCAATAAATGTATTCTCACTCTATAACTGCTTATATGATACTTATGTGATCTCAACTGTTTCTCTAACAAAATTGTTCTGCAAATTACATGCTGTGCCGAAGAAAGAGGTTAACACATATTGAATAAACGCACAACAATTGCTTAACAATACCTTCAATGCCTTCAAACACATGAATGTGTGCCTAAACTCTGAGTTAACACTTTTTTAGAGACGAACACAAAAAATAATTACTTGACATCAAAATCAAACTTTTAGTCAAAAAAGCGAACAATTAATCTTCCGATCGATTTCTTGCAAACACTTATTCAGTGCTCTATAGTTTTGCTTAGATTTTCTTATCTGAAGAGTGCGACCAATATTTTTAACATTACATTACATTTAAGACTCAATTTACTTAACACTGAATAAAAAGAGTGTACTCTAAAAATAAAACTCAGACTACTGTACGCTCAAGAATTTGAGAAACTAATAATAATGATCTAGCTAAATCACAAACATCTTAACAGAAGTGACGTTTAAAATGAATGATAGAAACAAATGCTAAAATGATCTTGGCAATCCTCTAAACCATAGCCACTAAATCTATTTACTGACAACAATATTGCGGTAAATCGACACAAATTGTCAAAATAGGTCTCATCAAAGCTGGAGGGGCTCTCTATTCCTTCCCATTTCTCTTTCTATTGCTGTGTATTCCCCATAAAAATCAATGAAACGGTGATTGTATTTGAAAAAACATTTTGACTTCAAATTAATGTTGAATTAAATTATTATTATTATTGAAATTGTATTAACGTTTTGAATGACATTTGCATAATAATAATGAAGTAATGCATAGACTCATAGAGTAATTAACTGAATGCACGTTATTTCACATCAATATCAATACAATCGAGTTTTTGGTCACTTAATTATTTACAAAAAAAATGTCGATTTGTTATTAGTTTACATTAAAATGTGTTAAAAATATGTTCAATCATAAGATGACATTTGATTAATGGTTAGACTTTATTACACTTGAATATGACATGCCTTAGGTCTATGTGTGTCCCAAATGATGTATAAGCGGATGATGACCAAAATGTTGTGCCGCTGACGACAGAACAGCTGCTGCCGTTGGAAATGACAGCGAAGAAGTACTCGTGTTTATGAACGGAGATAATTGCGATGACGACAATTGGGATGCATAGAGAAGTGCGGCCGTCGGGTATGCACTCGAAACAAATGACGGCGAACTCGATTGTAAGGATGGCCCGCAAAGGCTTCCATTTGGAGACTGAGGAATGGTTGGGCTGTTGGCATCCATCCCTGGGTTCTGTTTCTTCCACTTAGTTCTGCGATTCTATATATAAATTCAAATTATTCGTCAATTCATTGATTACATAATGTATTGAATTATATTATTATTACCTGAAACCAAATCTTAACCTGCAATCAAATGGAAAAAAATATCATTAAATACTTTAAACTTTAGTGAGATTTTAATTCATTCGATTATTTGAAGTAAATTCTAGTCTTAAGAATTTGTGTTATGTCTGTTAAGTACTGTCTTTTCACAGAAGGTTTAAAAATATGAATGTAATGCCGATAAACCTTTGGGTTATTCTGTGTTAAGCAAACATCAAAACAAAGTGATCGGTTGTCACCTTTTTCTCAATTTTAAAAATATTTGCCTTTAAAACAGAATTCAGGTTTAAAAGTAAAAAACTCTTGTTTTCAACAAATATTTAGATTATTCAAATCAAAACATTCATTTAAACTAAAAATTAAACTGTAGATTATTTAGAAAGAAAGATGGTCAAGGCAAATTATCATATTTGTATCATACAAAGTGTATGGCATTCTTATGAGCGCTAATTTAATCCCAAAGTAGTACAAATTTTAATGCCTTCGAAACATGCATGATAACTTATCACTGGTTTAGAGAACAAAAACTTTGAGTTATTTATTTCTCATTAGTTTTGTGACTTTTCAAGCATTTTCAATATTTTCAATTCAACCATGATGGTACGCAATTGAAAATATGTGATCTTAATATTTAATGATAAGTTAACAATTTGATAATTGAGCATGACAAACTAAATATGAATCTATAGACCAAATATTAAGTTGAATTTTAAGAATAAAGGAATGCAAGACATTTGAAAAGTGTTATTTAAAATGACACTTTCCTTTTATGTAATAAACATCCTGTACTTTTAGTATCAAGTGATTGAAAATATACCATGAACTTTTAAATTAAATTTTCAATTTTTTTGATAGATCAATTTTAATTCAATTCAAGTTTTTTTTTTCTATTCAATTCTTTGAGAAATAATAATTTTGTGATTTACTTACAAAAATTGTTATTTTCTTAGAAAAAATAGATTGTATTCTCATTCATACTATAGTTTTCCAAATAATTAATATTTGAGAGGATTTGAAAATAACTATTAATGAATATTTAGGACTCACATCGAAACTTAGAATTAGTATTGCTATCAATTATGAACTCAACTAAAAGAAAATTACAATTTTTACGCCACAACTAATCGAAAAATGATTAAATGGAAAAAATTGTACCAAAAATTACAAACAAGTCTTAATCTGAATGAATTCTAATCAGTTTTACATCATATAAATTAGAGAGTGAGTGACAGAGAGAGAGAGAGAGAGAGAGAGAGAGAGAGAGAGAGAGAGAGAGAGAGAGAGAGCATTAATGAAAATGCTGTCAAAAAAGACGGAATCTTTAATTAATTTAATGTTTAATCGATTTTTTGAGCTCTAATTAGTGAATGCTTTTGTGTTTTTCAATTGAAGTAATGATAAAATTAATTGCAATTCAGACCTGTGTTTCTGTGAGTCGTAGAGAGAGTGCGAGATTGAGTCGTTCACAAACGGAGAGATACCGAGTAGTTTTGAATTTATTTTCGAGTGCAACCAATTGTTCGTAAGTGAAAGCAGTCCGCGCTCTGCGAGGTTTTCCACTTTTGCTATCGCTTTGAGATTTTTTCTTTTTGTGTGAATTACTGTCAGAACTGTTATTATTTGGGCCGCAATTCTTCGAGTTTGTGGTCAAAGATGTGGTCGAATTCGGAGAGACGTCATTAGCGCTCAAATTACTGCTCTCTTTATCACTCGATGCTATCGGAGACATTGCACTACTGTCCAAATCCAGTGTTAACTCTGACTGACCCTCTTTTGATGAGTCTTAAAATAACAAAAATTAATTTTCATTATTTTTGCTCTTGTTCATCTATTCATATGATTGAGTATTAATATGTAAAAATATTCATTAAATCTAACGTTTTAACAAGGTGACATTAACAAGGTAATTGTAATATGTTGGCTATGCTTTCAAATCAATGCACATAAATATTGCAACGAAGAGTCATTTCAGTGAATTTTATTCACAAATAATTGAGATTTGATTTAATGATGTCATCAAATATTTGTAAATAAATAGGAATTTATTTTAAATTTGAAACTCAGACGTAATCTAAAGAAAGTTAAATAGTTTGAGGAATTGAGTGAAAGTAATGTCAGATCATATCAATGGCTTTACGTATCACTTGAGACCCACTTAAGCGCATAGAAAACATCGGATTAAAGCATTTCGAGTGCTTTGCATATGTTTTTGACTCAACTCTCAAAACTTTGTTGAGAAGTGAATAAACAAATCTTAAAAGACTTTATCAATCAGTTCTATCTGTTGGCAGAAGTGCCGCAACCGTTACAACAAATATCACTTTTTCACAAATATTTCATGTATTTTGTATGAGGTTTTAAAGTCGACTCTTTTCAACACATTTCAGTTAAAAATTTAATTCATAACACTATTGATAAAGTTATCTAGATCATCACAGTTATGTTTAATCATCAAAGAGATTAAAATAGAGGGTATTATTATTTTTATTATTATTGTGTAAAATACCTGAATCTTTGAAGTCCCGGAAGAAAAATGGATGACTAGAGTGATGGGGGTCACCACCCATTAAGCCCGATGTTGCGGCCCAGGGATACCAAGGTGTTTGCTTACGGTTTAAATGACCAGAAAATACTGAGGGTATTAAAGATGTGGACGAGACAATAGCCGGTGGCGGACGTGATGTCAATACTGATCCTAAAGAGTAATACATTGAGGATTGAGAGATATATCACTTGTTTTCAGCAAATAATAGCCAAACATTTGAACGAATTTAAAAAATAAGAAAAAAATGTCGAAAATTTTATGAATAGAAATGTTATGAACCGATGAGTTGGTTGTTGTCCTGTTTGGAGTACTTTGTTTGAGGGTCTCCTCTGTT
>JAQGCQ010000929.1:0-11116 GCA_034699945.1 Chamobates pusillus
CTTAACAACAAGACGTGATTTGTGTAATAATTGTGAACTCGAGACCTGATTGGTCGAACTCAATAGTGTGCTTCTCACCTGACTTTAAGTCAGAAGTTTAAACTTTTGTTTACTCATTTTGAGTGATGGCTTTCGACAATACCAACCAATTTGTCTCACAAATTGCCGACAAATTTCAAAGAATGATAACAGCAAATCAAAGCCGTGAAATAGAAGACCCCATCACTGAATACGTCAAAAACATAACTATAGTCACCGAATTTGAATCTGTTATTAGAGACACCGAAACTCTGTTCTCAATACGAGACCGAAACATTCAACAAAGACTCGACAGAGCTCAGACCGAAGAGGAACAACTCAAATGTCAGCGCTTCGCCGAAAATAATAGTTCTTTTGGTTCTCGTTTAATTGAGAAGATTTTGAAATTTAAAGAGCAATTCGTCAAAAAGTCTCGCAAAAACAAAACTCCACTCAACAGACAAACATCAGCCGAAGTAATGGATACCCAAGAGGTCGAACCAATTGTAAGTCCTCATAACGAATATATGGTGGATCCATGCAATGAAGTGATTGACGATGAAGTACAAGTCATCAATGAGGAGGAGTTGACTACCGAAATAGCGATTCAGAAATATATGGACGAAAGATTGAAAAAGGCGACCGAAGAACTGATGTCCACTAACAGAACTCAACTCTCAGCTCAAAGCCGTTTCTTGTTAGACGAAATGGAAGCCTTAAATAAGAAAACACAAGAAGCCATCGCTTCTCACATTAATACTCTAAATGGTCAGCAACAGTTAGTCAATCAGGCGTTTGAAGAAAAGGCTGTACAAATGATGGCCATCGCCACCGAAACCAAAGATGACTTTCGAGACTTTCGCTCGAAATATGAATTAAATAAAATTAAACAAAATGACATTTTAGACGCATTAGCGAACGCCATATTATCTAAACGCCCGCAACATATATCGCGTTTTGATGAACCGATGGCCTCAGCCACAACGTCAACGGCTAACATAACAACCAATTATGAACAAACGATACCTCAACAGACCGCCCCAACGGCTAATATATCAGCTTATTATGATCAACTCATCAATGAAAGAAATCAAACGAAAACAGAACAAATGGTCTATCATTCGACACCAAAACCAAATGCTAAAATCACAGGGACTCGACCTAAATGTGGACGTAATCAAATGGCAGACTTCGCTATCAGACAAGAGGAAGAAAGACTCAATATATACGCTCCTTCTCCATATGCTTCACGTCCTCCTTCAAGACAAACTGATTTGTTTGGTGCCGAAATTTGCGACACTCCTTTGGAGTCAGGTTTGACAGAATATTCATTTCCGTCGCAAAGTCAAACATCGTTTGCTTCGTCTAACAATACAATCGAAGAGAGTGGCAATCAAAGTATGTATTACGTGGACCCACTCTATCAATTCATAATTGATCCGTGGAGAGACCCGCCACCGGAATATGAAGAGGAATCTGGCACTTATTATTGGCCGGCTGTGAGAGGAAAAAGAGATTCGCTTCCATATAACCCTCCTCAGGGATGGAGCCCGAATTTCTCGAATTGGGATGCAACCTCAGTCACATCCGACACCACAATGAAGTCAGATATGATTTTTCACGGTATGCATCAACAGCCGCCACCACACGCACAGCCACATCAACCACCGCCACATCAGCCGCCGCCTCATCAGCAGCCGCCCTTCCACAACATTCATATGGGAGCCGGACCTATCCCTCAGGGAGCTCATGGAGGACCTCCTCCTCCGCCGCCGCCACCGCATGCGGACCCACAAACTTTGGCTTACATTACATATATGAATGCTTTGATGCAACACAACCAACCACAGAGCAGCCCACAAGTGATTAAAGCTAAGGCGCCCACTTTCGCTGGCGATGACGACAAGTTGGATGGTGTAAGCTGGCTCAGACAATTTAAGAGTATAGCATCACATAATCAGTGGAACGACCAGACAAAAGCTTCTCAAGCCAAGTTCTCAATGATAGGCAAAGCAGCCACTTGGTACAATGTGACTTTTAAGTCGATCGCTCCAGGTTTGAGACCGGAAGACATCGTAGCCTCATTCGCCCAATTCGAGAGGTCTTTTATGTCACGATACCAGTCTCAAAATCATCAGATCGCTCAACAGTGAAAACTTCATAATATGAGAAAAAGAACAGACGAAACATATGTTGAATTTGTTCAGAATCTATTGGAAGTGGCGATGGAAGCAGATCCAGCGATGACAGAGACAGAGAAAATCCATTACATAATAGCAGCTCTAGAAAGTGACAGCATTTGCGACCGTCTAATAGGAATCAATAGATTGGACTCTGTTATCACAATCTGTAAAGTAAAGGACGAACTCATAAAAAGTCGAAAAACGGAGCGTCCGAAACGATTAAATGTCTCTCCAATGACAAAACCAAAAGAGGTGTCCAAATTCAAGGCAAAACCGGAATCGAACTGGAATTCAAGGACTCCTACGAGGTCGAACACGGAACGTAGCTCTGCGAGGCAGACAATGATGGAATGCGCCCATTGTAATGAGATGGGACACCGTTACACCGATTGTCCCAAACAACCTCTCGATATGAATAAAGTTAAGGCCACATTCGACGCCTGGAAAGAAGAGAGAAGGAAAGCGTGGGCCGCCTCTAAAGCTGCCAGTAGTCGATTACAGAGTCTCGAAGCCAATCGAATAATAGAAGAAGAAGACGAAGACCTTCAATTAGGCGACGATACCGAAGAAACGGTTGAACATTACGAGAGTAATGACTACACTAACTCTGACAATAACAATGAAGTCGAAGAAACCGGAGACCTCACAAATGAAATACATGAATCTGACCCCAATGTTATTGCAATGTTAAGAATCAGATCAACACAAGTGAATTTCGAAAAACTGTCAACTGAAGACAAGAAATTCTTCTCAGAATTGTCCAACAACCGGTCACCAACAGTGACAATTAAAGTTGAAGGACAAGAGACGGAGGTGCTCATCGACACCGGTAGTTGTATAACTGTCGTAAACGAAGCCTATGCTAATAAAAGAAAATTTAAAGTCGAGAAATGGCCCGCAAAACGACTGTTTGCAATTAATGGAACCGAAGTCACTCCAAAACAAATAATAAGAGGTCTGGAATTTAACCACAGAGGACATAAATATCTGGTCGATTGTGCTGTTATTCCGAATGTGGTACCAGAAATTATTTGTGGAATGGATTTGATTCTTAAAGCAGGTCTAACCATAAATTGCAATAACAAACTCGTCGTTTTTAATACTCCTCCGTTGGCAAACACTTCTGACAACAATACAATCAGAAACGGAGACAATTCAACTGAAACTTCTGTGAATAAAACGAATCAAAAGAAGTCGAGAAAGACAATCAAAGTCCTCACTTCCAGAACCACACAAACAATGCAATCGCAGAACTTCTTCCGTCAATTAAGAGTCGAAGGAAATCGGAAACTAAGACCAACAGAAGCTTTCGACATTAAACCGGGAGAAAGAAAGACCATCGAATTCGATTTGTCGACAACTGAAACTGATGGGAACAGATTATATCTAATTGACTCTATCAAACATTATAAAGACCAAGGCGTGGAACTAATAACTGCTGTAATGCAGCCCAACTCCAACATTAATAAAGCAGTGGTCATAAATAGAGGATTGGAACCCATCAGAATCGAACGCGACCATACAATTGGAGTCATCGAACCTCTCAACGAAGAGCCGCTACCAGTTGTCATAAAAGAAGTCGCGTCGACACAAACTGCAACTAAATATGACCAAAAAGTGTGGGCAGAAATAAACGCACATAAAATGCCTTACGATCTCTATCTCACCAGAACTGAGAGAGAGCTACCGGAAGACGACCTCTACTTCAAAAACGATTCAGTCGACAAATATTTGGAGTCATTCGATGTCGGACCAGATCTCACAATCAAACAACGATTTGTTTTGTATAAAATGTTGCGTTTTAGAAGACCTCAATTTGTGTTCAACGACGACAAACTCGGAGAAGTCGATGTAATCGAACACGAAATTGAACTGATTGCAGGAGCAAAACCTGTCGCCACTAAATTGAGACCTAAAGCTCCGGCTGAAAGAGCAATAATCGAAGAATCGGTCGAACAGCTGTTACAACGAGACATAATCGAACCGATTATCTCCGAATGGTCTTCAAGTGTGGTACTGGTACCGAAAAGAGATAATACAATGAGATTTGCCATTGATTATCGCCGTTTGAACGACATCACTAAAGACATAAGTTTTCCGATGCCCGACATTCAAGAGGCTCTCAGTTTAATGAGTGGATGCGACCGCTTTTCAGTGCTTGACTTCGAATCCATGTTCTTTCAACTCAAACTCAAGAAAGAGAGTCAACCAATGACCGCATTCACCACTCATATGGGAACCTTTGCCTTCAAACGTTGTCCAATGGGGCTCAAGACAAGTCCAGCCAGTTGTTGTATGGCAATGACAATCATTTTCGAAAAAGAAAACCGCAGAATATCGTATATTTATTTAGACGACCTCTTGGTCTTCAGTTCCGGAATATATGAACACATGAGACGTCTAGATATTCTGTTCGACAAAATGGCCAAACATGGACTCAAACTGAAACCCAAAAAGTGTTCATTTCTGCAGACCTCCGTCAAATACCTCGGTCATGAAGTGTCAAAGGAAGGCATTCTGCCTGATATGAGTCGTTTGGCACCAATTAAAGATGGACTGCCACCAACAACAATAACCGGAGTGCGATCATACTTAGGTTTTTGTTCGTTTTATCGCAAATTCATTCTTAATTTTGCGAAAATATCATTGCCTTTGACATCACTGTTGAGAAAGGACGCGAAGTTTGAATGGGGTCCCGAACAACAAAAAGCTTACGACGAACTAAAGAAAAAGTTGTTGTCCGCACCCGTATTGGCGCACTTCAACCCTGACCACGAAATCGAACTCAGATGTGATGCGAGTGGACTCGGACTCGGAGTACATTTAGTTCAAATCGATCCATTGACTAAAAGAAAACAACTATTGGCGTGTGCGAGCAAAACGCTCAACCAAACACAGAAGCGCTATTCGGCGACCGAACTCGAACTTCTGGCCATTGTTTATGGAGTCGAACGCTTCCGCCCATATCTATGGGGTCGCCATTTTTGGATCATCACTGACCACCTCGGGTTGTCATTTATTATGGCCAAAAACGCGCCCTCAGGACGATTAACTCGTCTCGCACTCAAATTAATGGGTTATAAATTCACAATAGTTTATAACAAAGCCGCCAATAACGCCGACAGCGACCATCTCTCTCGTCTGCCTCCAGAAAACGATGAAAACTATTGTCGTGTAATGACAACTGCCGACACCATAGTCGAGGAAATTGATTTAACGCTATTAAACTTAGAGGAGATCAGAGACATGCAAAAGACAGACCCATTGATTGTTCCGTATTTGACTCAATATAACAGAGCAATGAATAATCATTGGATAAACAAATACACAAAGAAATTCATTGTCAAAAATGGATTATTCTTTCGTCGAGTTCGAACTCAAGGGATATTCAGAGACGTCCTCTGGCTACCGATTAAATTGGTGAGACCAATGTTGTGGACCTGTCATCACTCATCGATCCAAGCCAGCCATTTCGGTATCAGAAAAACGACTTACAGAGTCGTCCAAACCTTTTGGTGGCCTGGAATCACGAAAGACATTGCGGCCTACATTATGTCTTGCCTTCGGTGTCAAATGAGGAAATCCAAGAATCAACAAACAGAAGGAACCGCTGGAAGCTCTTTCACTCCAACTGAACCGCTGGGATTAGTAGCACTAGATTTAGTGGGACCGATGAGAACCACTCAAAGAGGAAATAAATACATAATCACTGCCACCGACCAATTGACTAAATTTTGTCAGTTCAGTATTGTCAAAGGCGCCGACAGTGATACCGTCATCGAAGGTATTCAAAGAGATATGTTTAGTCGTCTCACAAAACCAAAGATTTTGCTCACCGACAACGGTTCGTGTCTCATCTCTCAAAAGACCGAACAAATGCTCAAAGAATGGGGTGTCAAACATGTGTTGACGGTGCCATATTCTCCAAGAGCCAACATTTCCGAGAGATTCAACAAAGTGATCGGAATTGCATTATCAATTCTATGCAAAGAAAGACATAAGAAAGACTGGGATCAGTTTGTTGGACATGTTGTGCATTCTTATAATACAGTTATTAATGATGCAACAAAATTCTGTCCCATTACGTTGCTCTTAGGGGTGGAGCCTCATCTGCCAATAGCAGACCTTTGGGGAATCAAAACTGAGTCGACTCTAACTCCAAAAGAAAGTTTTCCAACAATCGAAGAAATGAGAAAAACGGCAATAATTAATATTAAACAAAATCAACAGAAAAATCTAGACATTGCCAACCGTTACCGAAAGCCACTCAACTTCAAAGTCGGAGATCTAGTGTTACTCTTCAGAGAAGATGTTAAAACTATTAAAAACAAAAAGTTTACCGACAGATATGAGGGCCCGTATTTCATTGAGAAAATCGGTCAACAAACCGCACAAATTAAACCCTGTTCTGGTCAATTGGGAGAAAGAAAAAGAGTTTTAATTGAAAAATTAAAACCTTTCTATGATCGCAACCGATTCAGACTTCAATATGAAATACTTGGACCCAAAGTTTTGGATTTCAAATTATTGCAAATAAAATATGACGTCAACTTTGATCAAACCTTTGCCGACACCGACAACAATACAATAAATTTGGAAGAGGAATGCGACGAAAGTTCCTCTCCAGACAACAGAGAATAAAATAAATCGGTGCTAAATGCGAGGTCTTAAACGTTTATTAATTATATTTTATTTCATTATTTTTTTTGTTTTTGTGTTTTTCTTCAATTTATGACTTTAGGAACCTTGAACTCAGTCTAATATAATCTTTTCGTTCGACAAATAATTATTTTTTTTTGGCTAAATAGTTGAGTTCTATTAAACGATTGGTTCCTAAGTCTACAAAAATTAAATTCCTTAAAAATTTCTTTTAGACCTCGCATTCAAAAAGCTTTAACTATTAAAATAAAAATTTGTTTATTCCATTAAATGTTAGTCTGGGATTTGAATTATTCTTTTTGATCAAAATTTTATAGCAAATAATGATTGAAATTTGATATCTCTTATTATTCAGAATAATCTGTTATTTTTCTCATTTACTTCCGGTTACTAAAAGAGTGAACTCTTCTTAAAAATATATATATTTTTTTTTGTGAAAGCATTGCTTTGCATAATCGATACCCAAAGCGCGCTCTTTATGTGTTCAGTTAATTGTTCTAAAATATTTCTGTTTGTGATATAATTGTTTGTGTGTCCACTTCTTTCAATTACTTTGTGACACCTTAATCAACGACAATATCTATAATCAACCTCGAAGAATATGGAACCGATTCCCAATCAACCATTATTTACAGACATTCAAGAGAGAAACATAGGCCAAGGCGGGCATGCGAGGATTATAACCTCTACTTTCATCGATCGAATCGAAGTGACTACCGAAATTGTCATCAATGGTTATTCTTCGATCACTACTTTTATCCATCGGGTACCGACACCGCCAGCAGATGGAGACATAGTGTTATGGATCGATGGAGGCTTTCAACCAATCAACGAATGATTTTAATCCAAAGAAAAGTGTTTCCAATTCTGTTCATTATTCTCTTTCATTTGATTGTCGTTTAATGTGATTCACTTTTTACTAATTATTGTCTGATTTTATCCTTAATTTTCTTAATTGTATTGTCATTCGTTCCGGTATCGATTATAATAAAACAATATTTTTAATTATCTTTTATTATTAATTCATATAAAAATTCTTTCAATAAATAATAAAATTACGAGAAAAGAGACGTCTAACAAACGATATGCCGCCAAAGAAAACAATACCGAAAAAGGGGACAAAGAAACCCCTAAAAGTCGAGGAAAGCGGTTCTGAGACCGACACCGACATAATTGAATTAGTAGAAGAGGTTCAACCGATTAAAATTTCGTTCACTGATATACAAGTGGCCGAACCTCAACCCGGTACCTCAAAAGGCGAACCGAAAATCAAAGTGAAGAACCGTAAAATCGCTGAATTCGAAATACTCGTTAAAGATGATGGAAATGACATAAAGTTTGGCAGCTTTTCGGAAGCTCGAAAGCCCCGCGATAAAAAGGAATGGCCAAACATTCAAATTAAAAACATTTTAAGTGTTAAACAATACAACGGATCAATCAGTACCAAAATAGTAAACATCAGATCCGAAGACTCAATCACTGATTATATCGAAGCCCTCAAAACAACAATTCCTAAATGGATGCCGAAACTCATAGACTTTTATGGAGTAAAAGGAATCAGAAAGGATGTGAGACCAGGAATCAAATTCGGGGGAAGAGTATTCGAGTCGTGTCAATTGGACGACTTCTATGGTCCAGGTTTATTGGCTGATCGACTCGTAGCCGATAATCCTCAACTCAATAATATATTGATTTTGGAGATTATTCGACTGTTGGAGTTGAACTGCGATCTCATTACCGCATTCAAGAGCGAACGTTATGTCCCCATCAAAAAGATATGGGATCACATCCGATTTAATAAACTCCGATGGACGCGATGGTTAGAACAAACAGGAAAAGCTGATCAAATACCGATTTTAGATAGTGTAGAAAACTATTTCAAGCTATCGCCAGCGGTTCAAAAATTTAAAGCCGACATAAATAAAAATCGAAACAAATTTATAAATGCTATTCAAGACTATGGATATGCGCCCGTAATTGCCGACAAACTAGACGTGGAAGAGAAACAACGATTAGCGACCAAGAAAACAGCCGGAGATATACTGGAAAGAAAATGTCTGTTTTGCCGCGAATTAATGATGGGATACCTTAAAGATCCAGAAGAAGAGGGATTAGAAATTTCTATTCCTATCCTCTGCGGTAATAAAGACGGCAAAAACAAAGGGAAAATTAACAGTAAAAACCCCTTAAAAGGAATCCATTTCGATTGCGCAGTCGATAAATTAGTGAATAAACTCAACGAACAATGGTTTGTTCCACAATATTTCTTTTGCAACAATACTCCCAGTTGTAGAGGTCAACTCACAGTGGATTTTCATCCCGAAAGAATCAATCAAAAGTTTTTGTGGTACACCTTCAATAACTTTATGATTTGTGCTCATTGTGGTGTCGTAAGAGAAGCCTGGAATATGGCCGGACACATCGAATTCTGCAAACAAGCGATAGCAGACAAGAAGCTATGGATCACCACCGATATTCGACACCTCAAACCAATTGAAACCGAAACCATTGTCGATTCAGAAGAAGAATCTGACGAAGAGACATATAATACTCAACCGACGATACAGATACCAAGAATTGAATTTCATCGACACATTGAAGTCACCAAATGGTCAGAAACTCTTAAAGAGACATATATATCTCCCAGTCAAGAAGATCTAATAGAAGAGAATATTCGTGAGGGACGCTTTGTACCGCCACCAGAAGGCGACGCTGTAGTACCCTCTGTCTCAAAGCCCGCCAAAAAGAGACCAATAGAAAGAGACATCAGTCAAATGGCATTCGACAGCAAACGAGGCATACGTTTCAGAATCGTTAGTCATCACATTAAAATCACTTTTAAAACCGCAGTCGAAGCTCGAAAATATAAATATAAACTCGAAGCCATGGCAGAAGAAGAGCTTAAAGCCACTTATGAAGCCATTATGGCATCGGTAAAGAAAGTCATCAAAGATGAAAAATTGGAAGAAGACTTCTCAAAAGTTCTAAAGAACGCGACTAACGATCAGATGATAGTAATCACTCGCCGAGTAGTCGATGCCGAAACAGAACAAGAGAGACTCGAGAAAGAGTTAATTGCCGCGCAACAAAAAGCCGCAGAACTAAAGGCCAACACTATGAAACCAAGACCGAGAACCGATCACATCGAAGAAGGACTTCTATCCACCGACGGATTCATCGCCTCCAAAATCAAAGACAAAGTGATCACTCAATTAGGCCAACTGATCACTAAAAGAGGCAAAGAAAAAGAAGCGATCAAAGATCTCCTCGGAAAACGAAACGAAGAGCTAAACAAAGCCATCGAAGAAGAAGACGACAAAACCGCATCGGATATTCAACTCATGGAAGACCTCATCACTTATTTGAAGACTGGTATCGTCCGAAAGTTCGAACATTTGGAGGCTATGGACGCAGCGGCTCCTATGGGACCTCCAAAAAGTCCGGACAATTCACCACCGGATACCGCAGACTTCTGGAAGAGTGTGCAAATGGGAGCCAAGAAAGCGAGACTCGACAACACCGAAGAAGGAGACAAAGGCGACGCGACAGTCCCGAAATCCGATTAATTCGAGGACGAATTATTTAAAAAAACGGGGTAATGCAACGGTTCCTAAACCGTTTGCTCAATATTTCATTTATTTTCAATATTTATGACTAAATTTCATTTATTATTAAGAGTTGATTGACTCATATTTTCAGTATTCAATATAAAAGTCATATAATTATTCAGTTTCTCTTTGTACCCCATTAAATACACTTTAAAATAAAGTTTTGATTATTTGAAAAATAAATCATTTGTTAATTGCTTGGAGTTAATCGATAACTGAAAGTTATCCGAATTAAGCCTTAAGCCGCTACAGTGCCTGCCAATACCACGATTCGTAGAAGACCATCAGTATTGGACAGACGCCGATCCCTAAAGTGGTCTCGAAAGGGAGCTGCAGGTTAGTTGTGAATCAATTGCTTAGCAGTTGCGAGTTGTGATACCGAGTCGAAGACGTCGGTACTCAAGGCCTAACGTGAGGTATTGGTGCTGCCGATACCGCACACAATACGACCAGTGCGAAAGACTAGTCGGTACCGGAAGCGGTTACTTAATTGGTGTTAAGATCTGCTATAACTAAGTATTCTTCCGGAACCCCTACCGATTAGATCACTGTAACTCCCTAGAACCCTGCAACCGCCGAGGATTTCCCTCAGAGGCACAATTCCTCAGAGGTACAATTCCTCTTCAAACCGGACGGCCGTAAACTACA
>JAQGCQ010000930.1:0-11114 GCA_034699945.1 Chamobates pusillus
TGTGCGTGGTACGATATTAGGTACGGACTGTCTCTTCCAAACTTAAGTGTTTGTAAAACATTGATTTAATGCTTGTCTAATGTTTTAATGTTTTACCGCTTTCTCTCAAACATGAGTTCAATAATTTGAAGATTGTTTGAAAAAATATTTTGAGTCAACCCTCGGATCAGTTTTGGAGGAACATTGACTGTGGATCGACTGACAACTCAGTTAAGGCTATTACTCCTTCAACAGGTTCTCCACAACTTTTTTTTTAGAGAAGATTCTTCTCAAATGAATCATTGATTCCAATAAGAGTTCAAAAGAATATTAATTTGATTTTAATTCAAAAATATTACGGAATTCCGTAAAAGAAACAGTTTTTTCTCTGATAAGAATATCTGCTTTTTTTAACGGACATTATTCAAGATCATTTGCAGAGTCTCTAGGCAATTTTGATGAAAGGTTAAATCTGTATTGGAATCTAAAAAAATCTATGCTTCAGATAAAGTTGAAAACTAAGTTACTCTAACAGTAGAGTCGCTCACATTTTTTGCAAATAATGTTTAGGAAATAAATTGCATTTCAAACAAACGGTGAAATAGTGTTTCAAATCTTATCTCAATTCAATTCAAATGTTTTCCTGTAATAAAAGAATAGATTCATTCATTTGATGATCTGTTTGTATATTAAAAGGTGGGTTCAGTTACCTTCAAGTGGGTGACAGTCCATGCATTCAATGCATTGCTAACAGAGAAGAGCTGAGACTCCGACAGAGCCCTAACAGAGCACTCCCTCATAAGTCCCTCCCATTTGGCTGAAAAGCATTACCTCTACATTAGCTCTAATTCAGTCAATAGTCTGGTCTGCAAAACGTCTACACTTTTAAAGTGATCAAAACAATAAGTCCGAACACTTGACTACAGGTCTATCTATGATTGTCCTGATTTGCGAACGACTGCCACTCAAGTAAGACATATCAAGACATTTGTCTAACCTTTTGAATCATTGTTTCCATAATTGGTATATAAAATAACTGTATTTTAATTAGCATTTTATTACTGCAATTCACTAAAGAATAGCCATTTTAACAGTTGTTTTGTGTGTTGCGCTAAAAAGGGCGCATTCAATGCATTGAATTGCTTTTAGTTAAGCCTTTCTGTCAGTTATAATGACGTTATACCTATACTACGTCTACCCATTTGTTTGATTTCTAGAATTATCTGAAAATCGATTAAATGATTGAATTGTGTTTTTAATGACAAAATGTTTTAATTTTGTTTATCTTTTCAGTTAATACTCACGAATAGAGTATCGATTGTTATTGATTTGAAGTCAACTGTCGTTTTGTGCACTCAATTCGTTCGTTATTTGAACGACAGTTACACTCAATTCAAGTCGAGTTTGTCCTTAAGAGTCGATAGTTTGACCTCAACTAATATCACCACAGATTGGATCCGATCCGACTGATAGTCGCCTAAATATTCTGTGATATCTTTTGAAAGGTTTTGTTAAGTATCTGTTGATGGGATCCAAAAAAATGGTTGATTACTACAAAGTTCTTGAAGTGCCCCGAAATGCCACTACTATTGAAGTCAAAAAATCGTAAGAACTCATCACTTGATTTCAAAATTATTTGATTTTATCAATTGATTGATTTCTTGATATATTTAATATAGTTATCGAAAGTTAGCCCTGAAATGGCACCCTGATAAAAATCCTAATATCAAAGAAGAGGCCGAACTCAAATTCAAAGAGATATCAGAAGCATATGAAGTCCTTTCCGACGGTATGTTCACTTCTTTCACTTCTTTGAGTTTAAATCCTAAGATTTGTTTCAATATTTGATTGAATTTTGTTCAGAGAAAAAACGGAAATGTTATGACAAATATGGAAAAGAAGGGCTAATAAACGGCGGTTCGGCACATCATCACCATTACCACAATCCACACGATATGTTCAATGGTTTTAATGCCAATCCTTTCAGTGCTTTTTTCACTTTCCGCGATCCGGAAGAGGTTTTCCGGGATTTCTTCGGAAGTGATCCGTTTGCAGACATTTTTGGCAGAAATTCAAATCAAAACCAAAACCAAAACAATTCATTGAATCGTCAAATGTTTTTCAATCCTTTCGCACAATTCAGTGCTTTCAATCCCGAACCGTATCGCGACTTTCAAGACCCTCTTTGGGGGGACGGCGTCTCTTCATTCACGACATTCAGTTCGTTCAATGATCTCGGGAACAGACCTAACGTCAAACGGACGACCACTTCATCCAAAATTGTGAACGGAAAGAGAGTCGAAACCAGAAAGTGAGCCATTCTTTCATTTCTATTATATTCTCACTTAAGTGCTTATAATTCTTGTCTGTGGGTTGGGTTCAAAACCAGAGTTCAAGAACTTGGGTTTTAACTCAGAATAACTTCTTAAGAATTACTCAATTGTTTTGTTTTTCTATGAAACGTTTGCGTCATTTTATTAATTGATAGTTGCGTTGGTTTTGCATATAATTAACAGTTGTTTTGTTTGTCCAGAGTTTTCGAGAACGGACAGGAGACGGTCACTGTCACCGAAGACGGGGTCATCAAATCCAAGGCTATTAATGGAGTTCAACAATCGATAGGATATTGAATTTATTTCAATAATATTTTGTAGAATTAAATTCTTGTCATTATTTTCTTTCTTTATTTTGTCATTAATTCAAATCTTCAGTTTTAACAGAAATCGTATCTTTATTTTGTTTACAACTCTTCTCTCCATTAGTTTAAAACAATTTCTATAGAAATTGTTTCTCTTTTTTGTCATAAAAAGTATTACTAATTAATTGATTGCTTTTTGCAATTTTGTTCCCGAATTGTATAAAATGTCTTAATATTGAATTCAGTGGTAATTCTATTTTATCGAATTATCTTTGAATTAATCCAATTTTAAAGTCATTCCAATTGTTAAGCAATTTTAACAAATCGTTTCAATCGAAAGGGTATTAAATAATAGTTTAATAAATTAATGGACGACTTCTCGACTATACTCTTGAACTATAATTAAATTCATTCATTCAAACAAACAAATCATTTATTATTTAACCCCTTATTTACTAAATTAATGTAATTATAAATCAAAAAATAAATCATTGAATAAATTATAAAATAATTGCAATTATTATTAACACAAAATATTCCGAAAAATGGGTCGGACCTCAAGTCTATCAAATGGTAAAACATTTTTTTTCTAAATTCATTGAAAGAATTTGTTTAAAATCAACTCAAATGACAAATATTTGAACATTTGATAAATACCTGTAATTAATATTTTTAAACTAAACTGTAGTTCCTTTGCGTGAATGGTGTACTTGTGCATGGTCTTGCTACAATTATTATCCAGGCCATCAGTTAGAGTGATCCGGTTCTAAATAACTGATGCATTAATGCCAGAATTTGGGTGATTAGCGCACACATCAAAGGGATAGGTATACAAATAGTATACCTTTACAAATATTTCTGTTGTGATCGCAATATATTTTTGAAGGTTTTAATTCGATAAGTATTTAGTCATTCATTGATTTAATCGTTTCCCTCAACAGTGGAGTAATCTTTTAGTGATAATAAAGTTTGAAATCAATGAATAGTCTTTTGACAGAATCGAGAACTCACCGAACCATCAGTTTATTCAGTTTGAGATTCTCTTTAATAAATAAAATTTAGTCAAAAGTTTAAATGTTTTTAATGAATAAACTAAAAAATAAAACAAAAAATTATAACAATTTTTAATGAATTACAAAATGATTTAAAAGTTGAGTTCGAAATAAATGTCTAAAAATGTGTTCAAACTCTTAAGTTATAGTGAAGTCGGAGCCAATCGTCCACTTTTTGTGTGAGTTGTCGTTTTTGTGTCAATTGTTTGACGGTTTCATTGAACTGATATTCATTTTTTCTTAAATACATTTTTGCGTCGCATTTCATTTGTTCCAACTTTTCGGGTCTGTTCTCATCTAAGGTTCCGACTTCTGTCAGAAATGGATTGATTCTGTAATACGTCTTCGGAGGCATCAGATCTTTCAATAATCTGTGAACCATTTCAGTGTCGGTCGCGCTGTCTATAAGTCTTATTATTTTATTCTTAAGACTCGTGGAAACGGCGGGTGCCTCCACTTTATTGAATGTGTCCGGAGGTATATATCGACCGCTTCCTAAAGAGAGAACACATTGGATGTGTTCGTTGGGCCACAAGAGTTTGGCCTCATGTATGGCAATAGCTGTCGGGTTATTAATGAGAATCCCCCCGTCCTGATGCACCAACTTATCTTTATGGAACTCCTCGAAATAGCCGGGAGCAGCAGCCGATGCTCGAACCGCTTCCCATATTTTATATTTAGAACTGCCTTCATATTGACTAATAGCTCGGGTGTGAGCGGGCAGTTCGTAATTTCTAAATAAGAACGCCTGAAGAGACGGCTTATTCATAACAGCACTGATGGCCACTACATTTGGAGTGTCGGCGCTCTGTTTGGTTTCAATAAGAGAAGTCTCGCTATACATGTCTTTGAGAATCTTTTCCCATCGATTGGTGTCATAGTATGAGTGCGACCAAATGAGACGACCCGCTCCTCGGAAAAAGTCGCTCTCAAACAGATTTGCACTGAAATTACTGTAATAGTCTTCGCATTCGTTTATTGGTGTTTGAAGTGCTCCCAAAAGCATTCCAATTATAGCACCGGTAGAGACGCCACAAATCAGATCAAATAATTGGTGAATCGGTTTACCACTCATTCTCTCCAATTCACGCAATATTTCAATGATTATAACTCCTCGCGTCCCTTAAATATCAAATTGATCATGTTAATATTTATGCCTTTCATAAGTATGAATACATACCTCCACCATCTATGCTAAGAATACGAATGCCGGCCCCTTTTGGAGGTTCACAGTGTCCCAAAAGAGCCAAAACTTGCCTCGAGTTTTGACGAATTAACGGATCTTTTGACCATTTATTAAGTCTTAATATCTTCTGAACAGCATTTTGTTTGACAGCAAAACCCATGGCTTCCGGATATGAGACCAAAAGTTTACTGAATTCTTGTAAACGTCTTTTTGTATTAATAGTGGTATCGAAACGTGACATCGATTGCAATATCTGTTTAGTCCGAACCTCGACATTAATTTTAGACACATCTGATGGCATCACATCAGAAGTTACCGAAGATTTAGGCTTTGGAACCGTCGGTAAAACATCAGTCGATTTATTTCTATTGACATTCAAATGGTTTTTAGATTCAATCCATTCATTTAAAGCGCTTTCAAACAATTTATTTTCCTCTTCTATTAGAGCCTTATTTTCGATCAAATTTTTATTCGAATTTTCAGATAATTCGATGATTTTCTCGTCAATAGTTTTTGGTTTCGAATTCGTTGTTTTCGACTTATTTTCCACATTTGTCTTAATATCTTCATCGCTATTAATACTGTATTTGTCGACAAACGGATTCACATCAATTGAATTGATTTTTTGTATCGAATTATTGATAATTTGTCGAAAATATTTAAACGAATTCAAAGTCGAAACCGAAGGCAAATACTTCATTGAACGCATTTTCGACAAAACGGTTAAACAAATTGTTTATTCAATTACAGGATTTGATTCACAAAAACATATTTTTAAATAAAAGTTTGTCTCAATTCTTAAACATTTAAATCATTGAACAGAATATTCAGACAATTGTTATAAAAATTTCGATTTTATATTCATTTTGTGTTTTGTTTTCGTCGCCCAAAAGCCTAACCCAGAGATCACCTGATGTTTAAAATAGCTGTCATTTCACTGAGTCTTCAAACAGTACGTAACCGTTACGTCACTTACAGGCTATCCTCGCTTTCATTTCATCATAATTTGTTACACAATAATCAGATCATTTCAATTGATTATAAACATGTTAAGATCAAATTTTAATTTATTGCATAAAATATGCACATTTTCTCATTTTAATATGGTATTATCCTAGTTCATTTACTTTTTAAAGCACAGGCTTTTAAATGTGTGCTTTGATTTGAAGGCCTTTTGTTCTGAAGGTCTTTCGATGGCATTTCATAGTGTTTTCCAATTCCTGATAAGCAAAACATCAGTTATTTAGTTATTATTCACTTTCTATGAAATGACTTTCACTTAAATGGAGTCACCGCTCATGTGATGACACTTTATCTCAACTTAAATATTGTTTTTTGTTTAAAACGTTTGGCATTCAAATGGGTTTCCCTTTCGATAACTCTTTGAAAACTATTTAATAACTTTTTTAAGATTAAGTCTCAGATTATTCTTGACTTCAAAAATTAGTTTGAATTCTGTTTCCAACATTTATTTTGGAATATTTCCAATGTTTGCCAATTAAATGAATTTCCTGGTTGTTCGCTAAAATTGCCTCTAGTTAAAGGAAGTCATGTTTACCTTGTCACAATTAAAAAGTTTATTATGAATTTTCAGTTATCAAAATAAATAACGAATTATTTGAAAAATTATATCTTTCTATCAGAATATGACCAGAATTTTCATGTTTGAGAACTTTGTAATAATACGAACATGGTCATTCAAAGTTAAGTACTTTGAATCATCAATTAAAGAATTGAATCATGATCTGAAAAGTATTACACTGAATCAACAAGCTGATGATTAGGGCAAATAAAATTAGAATAAAAGTAATATATTGAATCATTGAACAAAGCAAGGTTAATTTGTGTAGTGATGGACAGTTTAATTAATTTTTAGGTTCGCAACTGAATAGCATTTGTGAGAAATTGTATGAATGTTAAGGCAATGGATGAGTCGTTCAGTGATTGGCTGATGGTTTTCATGCGCTGTCAGTCTTCTACTCTTCATCACAAACTGAGTTAAACTCTCTTTTTCTTCACTCAAATCATTGACATATTTATTGCATTTTTTGCTCTCTTTTCCATTTTATTGTTATTTTCAATCGATTTTGTAATTTATTAATAAATTGTGTTTAACTTCTATGTAATATTAATAATATATTAATTAATTAAATAAAACATTTAATATATTTGTGGGAAAATATATTAATCGTTTGGATATCGAAGAAATGGTAAGCATTTGAGTATTTGACCAGAATTTTACTCAAATTTAGTTCAATAAGTGATTCAATGCTCTATTCAATGGTTTAATGGTTTCAATCCATTCATTCAAAGAGTAATATATGAGACAAAACATGTGTTCAGTCGTCAGAAATATATTAAACTGAATCAAAATTCATTGAGATTTCAGACATTTTCTATTCATTCCGTCCACTCTATTATAGGCCGACAATCGTTGCAACGAAATGTCCAGTTCTTCGTCGCCGACGACTTCTTCATCGTCTCCAATGAATGAGACAAACAGTACTTCAAATAGCATTGATTCCAAATCTATGAATTCCAATAAGAATTCATTGAATGCCCCTAAATATGGAACTCCGGGTAAAGACAACTGTCCTTTGTTTTGATCGCTCATTATTTATGACTTATTGTTTATAAACAGTTCCCAATCGGGTATTCGTCGGCGGAATACCAACTGATGTAAGATATTATTAATTCAAATAAATTGTATTCAAAATTAATCTATAATTTCTATCAAAAGACAAAAGAAAGTGAAGTCGAAGCACTCTTCTCTCGTTTTGGAACCGTTGTTTCGGTCAAAATCATTAGCGATAGGGCGGGCGTTCCGCGCGGGTATGCAATGACACAGTTTTAATTAAAACAATACTAAAAATAATTGATTGAATAGTTATGGATTCGTTACTTTTGAGAGCGAAGAAGACGCCAATAAAGTGATGAAAGAAAGCGATAATTTGCTTCTTAAGAGTCGAAAATTGAATGTTTCGGTTGCCATCAAAAAGCAACAGCACTTCTCAAACGGTCAGTTCATTGATATTTTTATCCCAAATGTTATAATGAGTCGATTTTGGTTCAGATTTCAATTCTCGAGTTCTTACAAACGGGTCGTTTCTCTACAATCCGTATACTTTGGTCAATGCCTCCAATTCATTGTATCCCGAATTCGGTATTTATTCTTCTGATGGAATTCCGATCTATAATATGGGTGTCAGTCCGCAAATGATGGCCAACAGCGGAATTACTTCTCCTCAGAACCCATATCCTTATGCATATCACACTTCAGGCCTATATCTCACGAGTCAGCCCTCTATGACTCCACAAATGGCGACCCAATATCAGACTTCGCCCCAAACTTATCCTCTGGTCAGCCCTTCATTTCGATTGCCGCTCCCATCACAGGTTTGCATACATTGACTAACTCTTAGTAAAGTTGACTCAAAATTGTTTTATTATTCAGAATATGAATCCAAATATTAATGTCAATCAAATGAATCCATATCTTCATCTGTCGAACACAAGTACACCGCCATTGACTCAGCAGTCATCCCTTCCCATGCAAATGGGATCCGTTGCCAATCAAGTGATGGCGACCGAGAATATGACGAATGCTATAAACGCAGTCAACTCTGGGATGTCTTCATTGAATTTCATTCAACAACCAGTTTATGCCATTTCTTCAAATATTCCGAATTCGAGTCAAGCCATGGCTTGCGTTCAAAACGTTCAGTTGAAAGCAGACACTGGACTCGAGACATGTCCAGACAACAGCCATCTTATGCAGGTTCCAAATGCGGTCTCTCCCCAAATGCTCGAATTAGTACCGGTTTGGCCGCAAAGAATGGCAAACATGAATTCGCCGAATAAGACGGTTGTAAATCGTAACCAATACTCATCGAAAGCACAGCCCAACAACTCATTGAATGACATCCCGACAGACAGACCGGACAGACGTAATGCTAATTCTAGTTCTAATGCTAGTCATAACCGAAAATCGGTGAACAGTTCGGTGAATCGGACCAAAACCAATGGCTTCGGTTATGGATATCAGAACCGAAACACAATGAATGTAACCGCAGCTGAAAACCAGTGCCAAACCGTTCAGAATCATAACTCGATTCCCAATACGAGTGCTCTTCAAGGCATGCCATTCGTTAAAACCTATTACAACAATAGATACCATACCATACCTGTGACTCAACAGGCATTGAACAGTTGTCCGCCACAACCTAAGTATAACGGGACGGGTGGACAACAAAAAGTGACCAAATTGGTCAATGGCGTCGAGATCTATGCCACACCTAATATGGCCGGCGGTGAACTCGACTGCTATGGCTATTCGAAGACACCTCCCCTCTCAACCAATACTAATAATCACAAGACAGGAGTCAGAACTCATCACAAATGACCTGAAGATAAGGCATTCCATTATTGAATCATTATTTCATTGAAATTAATAACAATTAAGTTATTAATTATAAGACTTAGAAATGACTCAATTATTGAGTTTAAGACTCAATATTCAAATACTAGTCATAAATGAAAAGTGAAAACAAATGAATCGTTTAGTGATAACTCTATTCTCTGCTCTTTCTATGACTCGATTATTACAAATATAAGAATTTAGTCATTAATTCTCTAATTTATTTCGACGACAAAAATGTTAAAAAATTGATAGTTTTCTTAAAACACTTTTTTCGGTGATCTCTCAAACTCTCAACAATTGACTGAAAAATATTAGACATTAAATACATGTTTTTTGGACTAAATTTGCTTAAATTGTGATATAATTTATAGCGAATTATTAATAATTTAAATAATAATAATAATTAAATTTTAATAATATTTAATAATTTGGAATCTGTTGGACAGTTGTAAGTGAAATGATGTCCGAAAGAGTGGAACTGTTTCCGAAAATACGTTAGTTTTCGTGCCTTTTGCTCAAAACCAATAAAATGACAATTTTGTGGCTATTCTTCTAAAAAAGTTCCACAAATTTTTTGAACTGTTTTTTTTGTGGAGAAAAACCAAAAACTGAACGCAAAATACAATAATAATAACTATTCAACGATTTTGTGAAAAAGAAGTCAAATAACGAGCATTTGATACAAATCTTATGCAAACAAATCACGAGTGGAACCAATGGATTGAATCAATCGTTTGAATGATTTGAATACCATTATTACAATCAATTGGTTTGTGATATTCAGTTATGACATGTTCTGCACTTCTTTTTTTAGTCACACTTCTCAGAACCCTCTCCTCCTTTCCTTTTGTTGCTATAATTTTTATTTTAAAAATTTTTCTTTTGTATACTCGAGATATGAGTCAAACTTTTCTCTATTTTTTTTCATTTCCGTGTCTTTTGAATACAATTTATGTTTTGTTTCTTTTTTTCGATCAGTTTTTGTGACAAAAACTGTACTCATTTTTGTGTCAAAATTTTTGAATTAATGTTTCGAAGAGAACACAGACTTTGTTTTTTGTATCATTTGCTCACAAATTATGCATTTCATGCATTTGTCTCTCAATTGCCACTCATTTCGAGTCATTTTAGTGTTCTCTTCGAATGATCTGTTTTTACCTTAAGTTTTATTTGAGGTAAGCCTCCAAACAAACAACTCTTTCGGTCGCAAAATAGGACTTTTAAAACAATTTTTTAATTTATGATTAATTAATTCAAAGCTATAATTTCGAGTTTAGTCCCAAATGTTTGTCGAAAATAAAGTTTGAAAACAGATTTAAACGATTTGTAAAAAAAATTCTCGGATTAGAAATCGATTTGATTTTATCTAAAAAATGATAAAAATTCCAAAAATGTTAAAAATTGAGCCATAAATCTGTTTTGGTTTGAATTCAAAAGAATTGATAATCAGTTAATATATTTATTTTCGATTAATTCGATTATAAGAACTGTTTTCTCAGTTAATAGTATTAATCATTTCTGAAAACAAATTAATTTAATTTCTATTTATGTCTTCAATTAAAACACAACAGAAAACTGATTATCATTTTTTTCACACAAATATTCTTAAGGAATATTCTCTTTGTTTTTGTTTTCACATCAAATTTATTGTAATTTAAAGACAACAACGAATCAATTTCTCACTTATTTTCAACAATTGAACGAATAAATTGATAATTGTTTTGATTTAAGTTTTGTTTATATTAGTGTTAATTTTTTTGTAAAATTTTTTCCAAAAATAAAAGTTTTCTTCACTTCAATTGTATTTCATTTCAATGATTGGATCGATATTTGAAAAAA